>CAVNYN010282156.1:61021-142578 GCA_963692815.1 Nyctanthes arbor-tristis
CCCCCCCCCCCCCCCCCGGAGAAGGATGCTTGACAAGATTTAACAGTACTAATGTACGAGATTTTTGAACTTCTCTTTCAATACTTGATAAGAGCAACTTGTCTTATTGGTACCATGATTCACTTTAAGTACTCATATGCAGATGTCTTAGGTTCTACCCTCAAAGCTAGGTGGCAAATATGGGCTTAGGTCCTCCTACTTTAGAGGACAATACATAGGCTAAGAGAGTGGTCTGAAATCCACATGGACCATGTCTCGGCTCAGCAGGACTATGGTTCGGGGCTCAGTCATTTCAATTTAACATCAGTCATGCCACCTTGTAGACTCCTAAAAATTAGTTGATCTAAAAGCTTAAACTGAGCGGTAAAGAGATTTTTGTCATACCTTGAGGAACAAAATGACAGAATGTAATCTGTGGCACTGCAAGTGATGATACTAGTTGGATCATCATAAGCAAAACTATAGGCCGCAGGGCATGCGGTTTTGAAGGTTCTTGAATAATTTGTGGCAACACAAGCCATAGGAGTGGAGAATGAACCTCTACAGCAGTACTCATCAGTTTTAAATGCATTGCATGCACTTTGGCAAGCAATGATCTTATCATTACTCTTAACAGCAAGCTCTGGAGGGCAACTCGGCCGCAAATCATTGTCACAGCCGACTGGCTGGCATTTTCCTTTACCGTTAATGGGTTTTACCACTACAGGTATGTTGAACCCGTCGACAAGGCTGACGTCGTAATAGTCGATGTCGCCAACTGTAAATTCAGCAATTGAAACAGGAGGCTGGCCTGGCCCTGTGCATTTTAGTGTACTTCCACAGCTACCGGTTTGGCATGTGCCGTTTTCATTCTTGTCGAACTCGCACCCAGTTCGAGCCCATATCCGGCCGTTCCACCCGGATGGGGCTGTGAAAACAGTAGACTGGGTTGGCTTCAGGGCAAAGCCTCCACCACTGAAGTTGTTGCTTGCAGTTATTCCAGGCCATATGGACTCTTTGCAGTTATTTATGATGGTAAAATTTGTGCACTTGGACAATCTTATTCCTGTCAACATGTAAAACAAAAAAGAAATAAGCTCTAAAGAACATGAAATCAAAGAGATCGGAGCTTTACCCTCACATCACATTTATTACAACATAATAATAATTGTCTTTACTCAGCATGTTCAACAGTCAAACGTATTCTCAATAAATTATGACTGCCGTGGTAAGATACGGAAGCGCCGAGAAATAGAAGGAAAAATGTTACCTGATGCTATGACAAGCAAGAGAAACCAGGATGTGAAAACTGTACTAGACAAGGCCATTAACCTTACTCAGTACCAGCCACTAGGTTTGGTGGATGTGTATGTTTCCCTTGTATGCGTATTATATACATGTGAGCAATAATATATAAGCAAAGTACAGAAGAATGCGTGTAGAAGGAAGAGAGTGAATATAAAGTGCGGCCAGACAGAAAAGCTTCCTTTCTTCTCGTATAGATAATTCCTTACCTCCTCTCTGCATTTTCCAATCCTTTTGCTGCTGATCCTTTCTTCTTCCATTTGGTTTTTCAAATTGGTTATTTTAGTCGAGTTCGAGAACAAAATTATGCAAATTCAAAATATTACCTCTTCTATTTCATTCATTTCAGAATACCATACATAACCTTCTATTTGTTGCGCAAAAATTGGTCAAGAATAAATCCTCGCAATCAAGGACTATTGTAATCAAATTCAATGAATGAGGGCTAAAATGAGCTTCAAACGATTATGAATGTAGATCTCCCCACAAGCAATAATGAAGAGACAACAGCAATAAACTTGAAGCTCCCACAGTGGAAGAGAAATAATGCAATAAAGCAGAAAAATAGAGCAACTGTTTTACAGGAAGGTTGAAGTAGAGAATGGTCCAATTCGTATTCCAAAAATATTGTCGTTGCACTAGTCCAATACCAAATTTAATTGGGAAAGCAATCCGGTGATGAATGAACGTTGCCAAGTATCATTACAGTTGCATGCTGCCCATCCTGTGATCCCGAGTCAAGACTTAAATACCACAACCCGATTATCTTCTACTTGCGGGAGTGTCTGCATGGAGCTGTAATGCTACAAAACTGAAGAGTTGCCGCAATCGAAAAAGATATAATCTGGCTCAACTTGTTGCCACCTTCTTCCTCAGAACTCTCTTTCTCCGAGCCTTAGGAGCAGGTGCTTCACCATTGGTAATAGAGTCACCTTGTTTAATTCCAAGAAGTCCAAGTCCAGATACGACAGCGTTCTTGGAAATGAACCACTTCGAAGAAGGCTGATTGACTCCTTCAGCTGGTCTGTTGTAAGCCTTCTTCAAGAGATCATCTGAGTGAGCCAATGGATCAACCTCTACCCCTAGCCAAGCCAGCCTTGATGTCTCTCCCAGTTGTACATTCAGGACCCTGTATGAATTTGAATCTCAGATTTTAAACGACATATTAACTGCATCATAGGGTCATGAACAGAAGCATCAAATTGGAATGCGAGAAGAATGCCCTATATTTTAAAATTACTGGTTTTATATCAATGCCAAAAAGAATTTGGTCCTCAATATATATATATATATATTTTTTTTAAAAAAATAATGCTGTGAGAAGGAAAAAAGATAAAACTCAAACTGAATTTGCTCAAAGCCTCACAAGTCAACCAAGATTGGTGAACTTCCCCAAAAACACTAAAAATTGCAGCATGGCAATCCTACAAACACATCACTGTTCAAAATATATTATGATGTGTGAGGAAACCCCAGCATATCAGATAAAAGTCCTATTCAGCTAAAGGAAATCACTTCAAAGAACAGTTAATAACAGAAAAAGCTTCATCATGAAACAAGAAAATTCCCAAATGCACCTTACAATGAAGAAACGCCCAATAACATACCTGAGGGCTGTGCCAAAAAACAAAGCCACTCCAATAACATCAAAGTAGTTCGTAACTACTCTGTCAAAACCACACAGCAATTGATATCGCAAATTTGCATAGAGGCCAAGGAAAGCTCCATAACCAAGTGCATTGGTCCTCACTGATGGAACGGTCACAGATAACCTACAAAACCAACATTTCCGGAATAAATGATAAAAAATGTTGGCAAGAATTTTGCACATACAAAACAAATTTTACCTTCCTTCCTTTTTCTGGGCAACAAAATTTGACACAGCACCCTGCGCTGCTCCAGCAGTGAATCCAACCATACACAACCCTGCAGCTTTGTAAAAAAAGGAATGAAGTCTCTTCTGGAAGTCAAATTCTCTGAGTGGATAGCTCTTCTCAAATATATTATTTGGGAGTTTTTGCAGTGTGTTCTGCAGATCAAAGCGGAAGGTATTCCCATATGAACGACAAGGAGCAAGTGACCAAACGACCATGGCATTGCAAGCTGTCACTGTAAGCACATTGATAAGTGCAAGATCCCATTCCTGCTTTATCCTGCATCAAAGTGGCATACATTAGTCAAGTGGACGAGGCAAATAAGCTAACTGTTAATTTGATTCTTTCCTAAGCTCACTGCAAGATACCTCGCTTTCCGATTCTTGATCTCCCACCAAACGGAGCACCCAATCGTAGTTGCCTGCTCTAGAAGCAGCCTGTATAAAAAGGCAGGGTCTGCAATCATCCTGTGCAGAAAAGGAAGATTCAGATAAATATCAGAAGTGTCTTGCAGAGAAGTGCACTCCAAAAAATCTAGTTTTAAACTACTATACACAAATGTCGCCAAATTAAACAATGTTATAGAGTATACAGATTCAAACAAGTTGAAGAACCACAAGACACATCTGATAACATAACTAGCCCAACCAAACAGGGATAAATTATCATAATTTTTGGTCAGTATACAATTTGTCACAGAAACTAATTATGCACCATGACCAAATCCAATACATGCTTGTTACCACCCTTCAGGTGTCTCGTCTTTCAAATGGATGTGTCTCATCTTTCAAATGGAGAGGAAGTAGTAAGCAATTATAAATGGATTTAAAATTCAAAGGGTTGTACATGGTATCGCGTAATGAAGCCACATCAAACTTATGATTAAAACCATGTGAAAGCTTGCATCACAGTTGAAAAGTCGCTTGATAGTGCACCACCACGTGGCAAAATTTAAATTTTAAATCCGTTTATAAACAAATTCTATTTATAAATATAGTTGCCCAAAAAGTCATATCACATTTTCTTCCATTAAAAATCTTCTGATTGGGAGAAATCACCAGTTCTAACAATTCAGTTGAATCTTCCTCTTGATCCAGAGACCATTTTGTTGGCAGGACTTTATTGCATCAGGCAAAGTTCCTATCATCACTGTAACTTTTCTTAAATATTTATTTTGGAAAATGAAAGCCTTGTAATATGTTTTTTGAGCCTATAGCAGTTTAGAAGCACAAATTATTGTTTTTACAAGTAATTCTCGACACTCAGGAGACATGTTGTATCATTCTAGTTTTAGAAACATACTTATGTGTTAATATCATATATCCCCAAAACCTACTTTCCATTGAAACGATCACACTACTCTGAACTTGCAGCATCTCTCTCAAGCATAGAAGTATAATCACAATTCACAAATTTCAGCATTCATAAATTATTAGAGTGAGAGTGTGTGTGTGTGTGCGTGTGCGCGCGCGCATCATCCACATGCACACTTAATTGCATTAATCTGAAATCAACTCACTCTAAAATCAAATACTGAGGGAGAAGGTGAATTTAGATTTTCAATGTCTAGAAGTCAGCATATCAGGCCCTAAATGTACCTGCCAATGAAAGCCCTAGACACCCCTTGAGGAAGAGCCCGGGAAACAGACCTCTCAACGGTAGGTCTGGCATTAATTGCAAGAAATCTCACCATTTGAGCAGAGCTTACCAAACCCTGGAGGCAACCAAATGTCAAAGTCCAGTCACCAAAAAATTTAGGAGAATAATGTACAGTGAAAAGTAGACTCGTTACCATTTCATAAGCTTGACGGAATCCAGCAGGCAAATCCATCATTGTCTTTTGCCACTCATTCAATACAGCATCAATAAATTTCCGATCAAACAACTGGCAAAGACAAAGTATTTACCAATTAAAAAATATTTTAGATAAAGCTAACGGGATGAATCACACAACGATATAGCCATCGCTGGTAAATATGTGGATATTTCTTGCATCAGTTTGTTACCTCTGGGAAAACAGTACGTCGTCTAAATAGTCCACCCTCGTCTCCCTCGTCATCCTCGTCAAAGTCATCAAAGTAATCATCATCATCACCGCCATCATCACCGCCGTCCCCCCCTCCATGATTAAGCCCCTTGCCCATATTACCACCTCCACCCCCCGTAGAAAGCTGACAAATTGTTAAATCATAAACCAAATAATTAACGTCAATTAAAAAGCCACCATCCCCCACAATTAAGCAATTAATTACAATTAAGTTGGACTGAGAAATGGGAAATATGTAGATATCACACGTCTAACCAATTCCCCGGACCTCCAATAGATACTCATTTATTGAATGAATCTTTATAGATTTCACAAATTTATGCATGCAGAAAAAAAATCAAAAAAGAAAGGTGGCAAAAAAAAAAAAAAGCATCCAGGAAACTACATTTGACCCTTAAGTGCCCTGTGATTTTTTCTACATTACCATTTCACTATTACCTTGAATGGGTACAAACAACTTGTGATTGAAAAGAAAAAAATTTATCCATTCTAAGATGACCACAGCTTCCACAGTCATTAGCTAGTCAAACCCAAAAATTATGAGAACTTTTAAGTTATAATTTTGCTCCATTGAGATTTGTTGATTAAAGTCAATATCATGTGCTCGAAATATCATAAATACAGAATAAACCGAAATTACGATTTTTCCTGCTTCAAACTTGAAGGCTCCAGACACTGGTCCAACTATCTTAATTTCTGTGAAACAAATACAAATTTGGACGCTTTATTTCGGAAGCGAAGTTTACGGTGGTAAAGATAGAGTCTAAGTGAATATGCTTAAGTTAACAGTATCCTTAGTCTGTTAAGAAAATGGAAACTCGACACTTTTTCCTTCCAACGTTCTTTCCAAACAGTATCAGGTGCCTTCAGACATCAAAAGATAATTAAAATTTTGCATAATGCCACCTTACGCCTGTAAATGGTAGAATACTTGAATTAACAAGCACATCACATTTTAGTAGCCCAGTAGAACACCTCTACCAGTCTTTAATCAATCCCTGAAGGAAATAAACTACTTCTATTGCCAATAAGAATCCTGAAATTCCTTGCATGGAAATTCATTTGCTTCAAAATGAAGTTATAAGTGCATCAATCCTTTTTCAATTACCAAAATTATCAATCTTTCTTGCTACTCTATTTAATTTTCAACTGGAATAAGGGACAAGTAAGGCCTCTGTAGACAAAATACCTCTGGGCTAGACTTGGTTTGCTTTTGCGTCAAATCAAGTTTCGATTTCTCCAAAGTAGCTGCACCAAACGCGCCATACTTCCCCTTCATAACCGGCCCGAACTCCACAGAACTCGAAGCTGAAGGTGAAGGTGAAGCCGGAGCATCAGATGCAGGAGAAGCGTGAAAGCACCGTTCCAGCCCAGCTATAGCATCGCCATCAACCACCGCCGACGAGGCCTTTATGGTCACAGAAAACTTCGGAAGCTTACCGGCAACCGCCGGAGCCACCTGTGACCGGTATATACCGGTTGGCAACAAGGGTTTTGATGATAAGGTTTTGGTAACAGGGGCCATCGGCATGATTTGCGCTGTTTGAAACACTGCGTGCGCCATTTCGGTACCTAATTTTGCAGAATTTTTCAATTGAAATTGAGGGTTCGAAACTTCTTCAAGAAATCGATAAGGAGAAATAGAAATCTGTACCTACTTTTTTCCTTTTTGGGTTTTCCCCCTTTTTTGGGTTTTTTCCCCTTTGGCTTTCCTCTCTCGGTAGTATGGAGCGGGAGTAGAAAGGGAGAGAAATTATGGGTGAAGATGGAGTTGAGGTTTTGATGGAGACTGCGCGACAAACCCAATCCGCTATCGGGTGAGTCACTTGGGTTGTTAAGGCCGGGTTAACTCGCTTCCCGGGTTGGACAAGTCCGTTCACAAAAATATATAAGGGGAATTTATTTAAAAAACTAACAAAATGTTTGACTAAAGTATGAATTATAATCCGGATTATAATTTGTTATGTGGCATTATTTTATTAGTTATTTTTATAAAAAGTAAATAATTGCGGCTTGATTTTTATTTTTTGACTTTTTAAAAAAAGTGAAACTAATAAAATGATATCGTGTGACAGATAATCTAGATTATAATCTGAATGTCTAGCCAAACACTTTGTAAGTCAACCATAATGTTCGTTTAAAAGCGGTTTTTCTATGGCTTCTATAGTATATGATAGATGATCTATGATGTCCAATGAGTGCCTGCCACATAACCCATCAAACACCATAGAATGTGCTCATTTAAAATACTAACTTTCTATAAGTTTTGTCCAACTTACCAAAGCATTTGAAAATAATAAAAAATCTACAAAAATATCTTCAACCATGCCCTTCACTCTAATGTTGACTCACATCTCTCAAACATGCGTTCATCTTCTTCTCGCGAGAAAAGTTTCTGCGTAATTTTCTTACAATCATGATCCACCTTCTCCAAATCTTATTGAAGAAAACCAAAAAATCTTCAGATTAGTTGGTCCGGGGTCTTCTCCCCAAAAAATCTTCAGATTAGTTGGTCTGTGGTCTTCTCCAACGGTTGAGATGTGTATTTACAGATGTATTTGTTATTTTAAGAACTAAGAAGATAAATATAAATTCATACTATCAATCTTCTTACATTTGTTTGGTGAAGGGGAGTCGTCGTCATTTATCTAAAGCTAGATTTCTGTGTTCAATCGACATCACGACATGGATGTCGTGATCTATACTATATCGCAGCTTGAATATCGTGATACCATTTCAAATTAGTTTCTGATCTCTCATAGCATGGGCTGATTTTTTTAACCTGTATTTTTATTCAAACGCTGGTATGTGATTCAATTGTCCACACTGCATACATGTCGTGCTATGTACTATTTCCTGACATTGATATCGTGATTCCATTTTGAAGTACTATTTTCTTCTGCCGTAGTAGTAAATAAATCTCATAACCCGTGTCTTTGTTTTGACGTTGGTATTTTGGCTCCGTTAACATAACGGTATATATGCTGTGATTTACGCTAAATCACAGCATTTTTGCCATTATGCTAGTTTGAAATCAATCGTTTTTTTCTTTTAATTCTAATTGATTTCTTAGTACATATAAAGGTATACTCATGCAACCAAATATGCAACAATTATACATTTATACGTACAATTATACATTTATACGTTTGGGTGTACTTTGATTGTGTTGGATATGAACTAGAACTCTACTTAAGATTATTATGTCCACTTTGCTACTTTATGTGAAGAATAGTAGTTCAAGTGTATTGTAAATAATGGTAGAGATGCAAATTATAATATTGAAAAGTGGGCACAATTGCTACATATTTATTTCTACACATCACGGTATTCATGCAGTGACGCTCACTGTTATAACTATATAGGTGCTAGGGGTGTGCAAAAAAACTGGGACTGGGTGAACTAGACCGAAACTGAACCGAACGGGCTGGTCTTGGTCCGGGCTTTGTGGCCAAAATGACCGATCTGGTCAGGTCTGGTCCCAGACCAGTCAGGTCCCCGTTTTTTTTTTTAAAACACGGAAACCCAGTCAAAGACCGGTTGACTTTTTTTTAAATATATAAATTAAAACTCAATTTTCACTTTTCATAATATTCAAGAGGCAAGAATCAAAACTATTTCCTTTACATAGTCACTTGTACAAAAGGCTCATCTTATTTATAAGCCCCGATTATTTGACATTTTACAAAACTTTCAATGTGGGACAATCATTTAAACTTTAAACTAAATATAAATAACCAAGACAATTATTAATTTGCCTCAAAGTCCACAAAATTTCATTTACATAGTCACTTACACAAAGACTCATCTTATTTATAAGCTCCAATCATATTGCTTTTTTACATAACTTTCAATGTGGGACAATTAAAAAGTTAAAGTAATACCACTAAATTTTTTTTTCAAGTTGAAATTTTTTTGCCAATAAACTTTTTTAAAAATCATCATTATTATATTATTTTTTAAGCAATAGTCAAGAATAATTGTGTTAATATATAATGCTAGTAAAATTTACAACATTGTAAGGATTTTGTTAAAGAAAATTGTTCGAATTTAGAATATGTTTATTGACTCTATTTAAGTTACATGCTATTATTATATAATATATATAAATATATTTATATATAGACGTGGAGAATTTGTGCTTATATATCTTTTTATTTATTTAAGTGGTTTTCTTATTGATAAAAAATGTGAAATTGATTTTCTTGCTTTTATTTTAAGTTGTAAGTGTTATTTATTTCTGACAGTTACATCATTTTTATAATATTTAATCCCTATAAATGTATAATAAAGTATAAATTATCTATCTTTTGCTTTTTAAAAATATCAAAATTATATTGTAAAATTATTAAAATTATAAAGTATATATAATATTTATGATTTTTACATTTATTTTCCAATTTAGGATATATATTTCAAATATTTAATAATTTTACATTTGTTAAAAAAAAATGAGAAATACAAGTAAGTCTACTGCTTTTACTTTACAGAGGCATATTAATACTTTTGTTGCGTATAAAGCTCTTCTATTTGTTTATTCTAAACTTTATTTATATGTGTTTTTACGTTACTAAGTCTATAGAAAAATTTTTTCACAAGCCCGGAAAAGCCCGAAAAAAATCGAATTCATTACCCGAGCCCGAACCGGGATAGAAACCGTTTGGGCTTCCTATTTTTAGGACCAAGACCGGGACCGAACCGAAGATGTTTGGTCCGGTCTTGGTCCTTCAAAAACTCGAGACCGAAACCCGTTTGCACAGCCCTAATAGGTGCAGTGATGTGTTTCCCGGGTGATTTAGGGACCCTCCTTTAATCGAGATTCACACACTGCATTTTTTATTTATATTCCATTGATTTTATTGTACTCGGGAAATGAGAGTGAATATGCAGTGCGGTTATGAAGTTTTACCTTTTGATATAAATTGATTATGTTGGATATAAAGTTGACCTCCACCTAAGATTTTTATGTCCACTTTGCTTAGTACAAATTTATAGTTGAATTCTAGTGTAGATAACGTTACAGGTACAAATTATTCTGTGAAATTTTAGGTACAATTACTACAGGTTTTTTTTGCACATCACGGCATTTATACGTTGACATTTGCTACTTTAACTGCAATCTTGTAGTGATGTAGTTCTAGTGTGATTTTAGGACCTCCATTTCGTCACGATGCACATAGTACTATTTTAAGTATATTGCATTAAGTTTGTTTAATTCGGGATGGGGGAGAAGTTAAATTCAAAGTTGTTATGCCGATTCAAGATGTAAATTTGGTTCGCTACTGTGAATGGGTTATAATGCAATAAACATTCATGGGTTATAACGCAATAAACATGTTTATAGAACTCCAGGCTCAAGGAATACTAGAGTTTAATTTGTTTTGGAACATCACTGCAGGGATGCAGTGATACCAACCACTATTACTGCATATATACAGTGATGGTCTTCTTCGGTGATTTTGGAGCTAATCTTTTAACGGGACAAAAAAGATGTGTTTTAACGGCATAATCTACTGGCTTTGTTGAATGTGTGGAGAGCTCATTAAGTTCTATATACTTGGTCTTATTGACCACAGATTTAAAAAACTCTATGAGTTAAGAGTGTAACTATTGAACAAACTCCTTAGTTGGTTGTAGTTTATGGCTCGAAATGTGTTAAAAAAAAAAAACCTGACAAGACACACTCTAATGTTTTAGTATGGGCGTGGTCCTATGATATTCTAATTTAATGCATTTCGGCTCATTACGGTATACGTGAAGTGATTTTTCTATATATTGTTGCATTGGTTCAGTGATGAGATTTCATTTTGACTTCAGGGCCCTAACATTCTGAACACTATTCTGGACATTATACAAGTGATGATGTTTGATTTCGCCACGTTTTGGGCCATCACAGAACCTCTGCAATGACGATAGTAGTATCAGCAAATTGGTGCAGTAATGGCCTTCCGAGTGGATTTTAGGTCCCTCCTTTAAGGAAGGCACACACAATGACTTTTCATGTCATACCCAACTTATTTTAACATGTTTGAGCTGAAGGAATATATGAACTTCTCTCAATTGTCACATTTTCTACTTAGGAAGTAGACTTAACATGTTAGAATGTAAGGTGGTGGCCTAAACTCGTTGTTTTGCTTTAGTTAACACCTCTAAAATCAGTAAATACATTGGAAACATACAAGGAGAAGCTGGTAGGTTGAGGGTGTCGAGTCACATTTTGTCGCGCCCCCGCTAATTTTCTAATATTTCCGAATATCTTATGTTAATTTACAAATTCTGTGGCGGAAGCTTCAATTCAAACAGCGGGGACGGGACGTGCGGAACAATCCAATTTATCTTATCTTACAGAGTTTAATAGACAAAGCTAATTATATAAGTTAAAAAATCGTCAAACTTTTAAAGAAACATTAAAGCTAGGTTTTTCAAGATATATAAAAACACACAAGAAGTATTGAAAATATATTTCATTAATTACTAAAATACGCCAAGTCACTAGAAAACATTTACAAGAAAAGTAGAGTTCAAATCAATATAAATATTATAACTCACTATTTTCTTATATGTTATAAGATATAAAACATACATACTATAGAGGTGGGTATGAAACTATTAAATTTATAGTAACTTCAAAGACAGATTTATACTACATGCACACCCTACTCCATTTCACGAGCAAGGTCCAACTCCTGGCTTGCCCTGCTTTTCAGATGTTATAGCTTCAATCATCTACAAAAATTGTAGTAAAGAAGGGAATGAGGACGAAGTACTCAGTGAATAACAAAAGCCCTTTGATTTACCTTTTATATGAAAGATTTATTTTCCAGAAAATCATTCAATGCATAAAACTTTTCAGTGCACAGATGGGCCATATCACTATTCAAACTACTACCCGTGGTGCGCGCGAGAATTATATCAATTTAATCATGGCCATGTACAATTAAGTGGATCCACATTTGAATCCCGGTTGACCCCTACCGGAATTCCAGACAGATTAATACAGATACAGAACAGATACCACAATAATCGTCGCCCCATCTCGGTATCATTAGATGGCTCCTAGTGTGGCAACAGAATAGAGCAGAATAGATACAGAACAGGTAGAGCAACTAGTGATTCAAAATGCAATATATCAATCTTTATTTTCAATGCATCAGAATCCATGTTCATTGCTTTAATCAAATACATACTTAGCATTTCAGAACATCATCAATGTTAAAAGGAAATCAAAGTGATAGTTACTCACCTCAAAGATTACCCAAACATTCCTTATGTAGAAAAGTATTATTAAAGCTTGGAATTTCCTCATTCAAAGCTATTCTTTAGATTATAATCTTTCTATATATGGTAAGGTGCCTTTTTCAAAGGACAATTAGGGGTTTTGGTGATCTTTTATTGGTTTTCTCATTCCCTTGGCCACGTTGACGAATTTTAGGATTTGGGAGAGAAACGGGATGGTTTGGGGGTTTTTGGGAAGATTGTGGGCTAATAACCCTTTTATAATAGTTGAAAATTAGCTAGTTTTAATAAAATTTGAGTTCCGCTAACCAAATCCTGACACGTGGCGCAATATGCTACCGTACATTTGGCGGCAATTTGCTCGGTTAGCCCTTATTCTTTAAGTAGTCTTACAATTAAGTCATAGTACCTTGATCTATGTTATTCGAGGCCTTCAACTTAGTAGGGTTTACAATTCGGTGCTTTCAATTCATATCATATTAATCAATGCCCACATCCTTATCTTTGAGCCACAATTTTTTGAGTCTTGTGATGTATCAATACAAATTCACATCATTATTCAATACAGTAACTTTGTACGGTCAATCATTATTAATACAATGTCAACAATTATTTTCTCATTCCAATCCATTGTCCAAATATCGACTATGTTACCAATGATCATGTGCTAATTTTTGACATTCATTTAAGCAACAATCTTTCAACTCAATGCAATTTCATTGTTATATTGAAATTATTGATAGTCTTGTAACCATTCAAGTACAATCCTATGGTCATATTTCAATTTTCATCATTCAATTGAATGGCAAGTTGCCTTAAAATTTTTACGGGGTGTTACACATTTAATGACGACGCATTTCGACTCATCACGGCCCGTAACGGTGAAACTATCACAGCATGGGTACAATGATGGCCTTTCGGGTGGATTTCGAGACCCTCCTTTGACTGGGATACACGTAATGACTTTTCCTACTGTGCCTAACTTATTTTATCACGTTCAAGTACAAGGAATAAATGA
Organism: Nyctanthes arbor-tristis; assembly: GCA_963692815.1. NCBI lineage: Eukaryota > Viridiplantae > Streptophyta > Magnoliopsida > Lamiales > Oleaceae > Nyctanthes > Nyctanthes arbor-tristis. The sequence continues at coordinate 74,481 of CAVNYN010282156.1, forward strand.
ATTGCTCTCGGTTGTGAGATCGACAACTTAACAAATAGATGTTACAAATTATAGTATAAGGTGATCACCTAAACTCATTGGTTTTCTTTAATTAGCATCACCAAAATCAGTAAATGCATTGGAAACATGTAGGAGGACGATGTTGGGTCGAGAGTGTAGAGTCAAATTTGATTACAATGTGTTTCGTCACATCACGGCACTAATGCTGCAACTGTGAAACTATTACGGCATGGGTGCAGTAATGGGCTTCCAGATGAATTTTGGGGTCCTCATTTGACCGGGACGTACCCAATTACTTTTTCTACCTTAGGCACTTATTTGAACTCATTTGATCACGAGAAATATATAAATTGCTCTCGGTAGTGACATTTACAACTTAATAACTAGTTCTTACGAGTTATAACATAAAGTGATAGCCTAAACTCATTGGTTAGTTTTAGTTCGCACCTCCAATATTATTAATCTCATTGAAAATGTGCATGGCTATGTTGTAAGGTCGAGGATGTCGAGTCGTATTCGACTATGACATGATTCGGGCCAACACGGCATCTCTGCAGTGACGGTGACAGTATTGCGGCATGAGTGTAATAATGAGCTTCTGTGTTGAATTTGGGGCCCTCTTTTAACCGAATGTTCGCAATGAGTTTCCCTATCATACCTAACTTATATCAACTCTTTCATGTACGGGGTGTATATGAATTGCACTCATTAGTGATAATTACAACTTAGTAAATAGATGTTATGAGTTATAGCGTAAGGTGATGGCCTAAACTCATTGGTTCGCTACAGTTCACGCCTTCAAATTTAGTAAACATGTTGGAAACCTTTAAGGAGACGCTAAACGTTTAAGGGAGTTAAGTCGCATTTGATTTCAACACGTTTCGGGCCATCACGACTCCTCTGTCGTGACAATGTCGTTATCACGACATTGGTGCAGTGATGAGCTTTTGTGTTAATTTCACCAGTAAGTACCCAATGAGTTTCCCTTCCATACACATCTTATTTTAACACGTTCGAGCACGGGAACTGTATGAACTGCCTTTAGTAGTGCTATTTAAAACTTAGCAAATAGATATTGCAAGTTATAACGTAAAGTGATGACAAAAACTCATTTTTTCATTCCTCCAAATATGTTAAATGCATTGAAAACATGTATGTGGACCTATATGGTCGTCAGTGTGAAGTTGTCTTTAACTTCTATGCATTTCAGACCATCACGACAACCCTGCAGTGCTGGTGGCCCTTTCACGCCACCCATGCCATGATGTTCATTGATTACGTCGCATGGGTGCAGTGATGCCTCTCTAGGGCCATTTTAAGCCCTTGCTTGGCACACAAAATGTTTTTTCTACAACATTTTTCTATGTTTATAGTGTTTGGAAAGGAGGATGCGGAGATACGCAAAATGTATTTACCATTATTTTGGTAGAATTTCCTATGTATTATAGACGTTAGCAACATATTGGTATTTACAAACCACTGTACAAAAATATCATCATGCTATATTGCAAAAGTTTTTACATAAATTTTGATAGAATTTCCCCTATTTAACGTACTTATCCTACCTGCAACTGATGACATATCCTCAAACATCAATATATACGTAAGCAAGGACACTAAGTATTACAAAGTACTACCCTATTCAAGTCTCTATACATTCTTCAAATTAATGTACATGATAAGCAAGAACTTTGACCATTATATCAAAACTTTATAATACATATCCATTGTATAATGCCTAACGGATAGCAAAAAGGCCCACACTAGAGTAGAAGTGATTTTGCAAAAGCTGCTCCCAGAATTGTATTGTACCTACAAATAAATACAACTCAAAAGATACTTAAAAGACCAACTTCAACGATAGCAACTTCAAATGATAAAGGAAAAACAAGATACATAAACAAAAAACAAATAATTTTTTGGTATATAATCATGAAAAATTCTGTAGACTTGTTATATTAAATAAATATTAATTACACTCACAATAATTCATACTAATTGCTTTAAGTAGATTTTAATCAAGTTCTGTTTGCTATTCTACTTGACATTCAAATTATAAGTTTTCATTTCAACAAATTCAAATACACATCATTATACAAATTACATTTAAAAAATACTTGTGACTTGACTATGTACATAATTATATTGGAACACGTGCATATCACGTGTCTAAACTAGTATATAGATAAAAACTTACAACTTTTAAAATGATGATACCAAAATAAGCATAAGTAGAATTACTATGTTAACAACTAGTGGTAGAAACAGTGGTTATATGACCTAACAAAAACTATTTCTCACAACATAAATTATTTCTCACACCATCTTTTAAAATAATACCAAAATAAGTATAAGTAGAATTACTTCAATAACCTTTTATTTCTTGATTATCTTTCTCAAGAGTACCTCACAACATCCTACCTCGTATTTCTTCTTTTCTGTGTTCACAAATCTCCATTCTAGAGTAAAAGTTAATTGATAAGTTTTGATTACTTTGGGGGTTAACTTAGTGATTATGTAGCTTTTCTGATATAATTGTCAATTGAGATTTCTAAACATTGCACCACACTATATTCTAAAATGTTGAGAAATTGAATACTTCGTCAATATTCAACAATCAATGCCATGCACTTTATTCAATTTCACAACACCTCATAGACTGTACAAGAGAAACATATCAGAAAAAATGACAACAGATGCAACATCCCAATTTTATCTGAAACGCCTCTTCCCTAACAGGTGTGAAATTGAATTCGCGAGCTCGTAACAGTCACAGAAAGCCAAACATTTTTACACCAGTATACATGTACTATTTACCAAGGAAGTGAGTAGTATCTTACCCCCAATTTTATCTGAAACGCCTCTTCCCTAACAGGTGTGAAATTGAATTCACGAGCTCGTAACAGTCACAGAAAGCCAAACATTTTTACACCAGTATACATGTACTATTTACCAAGGAAGTGAGTAGTATCTTACCCTGTGAGATGTCTGAATATAAGGAGGCTTTCTAGGTAACGCAACCTGATGAATGAAGAGACATGTTTTAGTCAGTTGTGAATTATTTCTAATTTTGGTAGTTAATTACACTTTTGTGACATCACTAATCAAATAGCTCATCGTTATTTCTAATGCCTTAACTTACAAGCAGTGGCAGAAAAAGAGGTGGGGGAAGTGGCGAGTCAAGTAACTTGCCTACACTGAATCTGGACTATTAACATTTCTTATATAAAAAATTCTTTTTTTTTTTTTTTACACAAATATTATTAGGTGTTTTGTTTGAAAAAAAAATATTTACTCAAACTAAGTTTTACCCCCACTAATTTCAACTCGAGGCTCCAACATTGCTTACAAGATAGATTTTCAATAATTTCTGTTAATACAAATTAATTCTGTTACAACTTTAATTTCTTTTGATTGCGTTATTGGACAATCACCTTTTAGAGCTAAAGTGCCTTGGTGTTGATCTAGGCTTTCTATTCGATGTCTGGGAAAATCCCAAGCTAAATCTTTCAGAACCACATTTGAACCTGCCGATTTTACTTCTCTGTTTGCTAGTCTATCTAGCTTATACAAATGGCATCCTCCACAGAGAGCGCAATATTTGAAAAGGAAGCAAACCAGCAGAAAGAACATAATAAAGTTTAATCTTACAAGGATTCCAATTTCTAATTTATGAACTAAGAACCAATTAAAAGTGAGTGAGTATCTATAGATCATAAGACCGAAAATGGCATGTGAAAGACAATAAAGTAAAAAATGGAAACATCCCAATTTTCACAAACAAATATAGGTTAAACCCCCATAGCTCCAGTTCGGCAAAATCACTCAAACAAGCATACATGTGATACATAACACTTCAATTGGGAAAAGAACATACCATTTTTGGGGAGCAGAAGGATTTTCTCTTCCTAAAAATAAAATAAAAAAATAAAAAATAGACATAATTAGTAAATCATGTTGAAGCAGTTCAAGAACCAAAATACTCGTAACTAATCAATTTCGGAACCAATAATCAAAAGGTGGTAATTACCTTAGACATTTTTTTAGAGGGAAATAGAGAGTTCAATGTTGTTCTTTGACTGGAGTGAGAGATTGGGAAAAGATTTGTGGGTTTCAAGAATTTGCATCTCACGTCTGAAGTAGGGAAGAAGACGACGTTAGGGATTTTGAAAAAGTTGGGGAAGAAATCAATTCTAATTGAGGATAATATGGTAATTTCAGATTTTTCATGGTTTTTCAATTATCTTTATTATATTCAGGGGGCGGAGCCTTCATTGGACGAGTGCGGTCCATGGACCGCACTGAACTTCCGTCGACCCATGGATGGAGACCGCAATGAAATTAGGCTGGAAAGATCCGCCATGGCCATTGATGAAGAGTTGCAGATCAGTGTGTTGGTGAAGGGAGAAGAAGCAGCCGAAAACGACTGGGAAGGTGGAGGGGTTTTTAGATCTAAATGAGAAATTACAAATTTGCCCTTAAAAAAAAGATCAGATGCTTTATTTTGACTTTTGAGTGTTGACCGAACTTCCTTCTTCCTAATTAATAATAGAGTATTATATTTTTTAATATATGGAAAAGTGATGATACACATATTGGGTAAACGATTTTGCATTGATAATATATCATATTTTTATTACAATTTATGATCTAATTCTAATTATAATATTTTTACAATTTAGTAAATCATCTAACTCTAAGCTAATTATATGTGAGTATTGTTTCGCTCCGTCAGCCAACAAATTTTTTCTTAAAATAAGAAAGATAATGAGTGAAGTTGACTAGTAAAAATGTATGTATTGTAGGTCTTATAAAATATGTGAACATGATATTTGTTTGATAAACTTCAAATTTGAAATAGAATGAGAAAAAATTAGTAGGGTAAAATGGACACTAGTGCTCTTTAATTTTGTAACTCTTAATCTAGACATGTGATTGCATCAGTTTGTGTGATATACGAGTTTAGTGAAAATATTTGAGGTTGATAATTCTTGATATATATATATATATATTGTAGGAGTGGATGTGTCAAAATTACAAGTATTTAAAAATATGGCGACACGAATATTTGTTTTATAAAACTCGATATCAGTTAACTTGGCAACTAATAGAAATTTGATGCAAAACGATTTACTTTTCGATGGAGTAAATTTTACTGCAGCTCTTATTGCATGTAGTCGTGCAGGTTTAGTTGAAGAGGGTTTGATGAGGAGACATCAAAATAGAGTTAAAGAGAGGCAAAAAATTTTCGACCACACTGGACCAAATTCCTGGCTCCGCCTCTGATTATATTATCTTGGTCAGTGGCTATTTAGCCAAAAATTTTTTGAGGTTTGGTCAGCTGGCCAATTTCTCTAATATATAATCTACTATATATAAGAAGGGAAATGATTGGAAGTTTTTCATTTCTCATTTTGCCCCCAATTTATTTCCCTAATTTATAATAACATCCCTACTTAATATTTAATTAGTTTTATTTTCATTATTAATGATTAGTTAATTTAATGTTTAACTTTTCCTGTCAAATTGTCTTGCATCTTAAGAGAACTGATAATGTCATGACTTATGTCATCTATTGAGTTTTTTTTAACTATTTTTTTAAGGCTTTTTAATTATACTGGTTTCCTTTCATTTTTCATTTATTTCGTCTTCAATTTTTTAATCATATTGGTTGTTTAATTGCTAAAATTGCGATTGATTACATGAATTGAGACAAATTTTGTTTTTTTTATCCACATAAATTCTTTCCTCTTCCTTTTTTAATCTATGATCTTCTTCCTTCACGATAATAAGTTGAGACAAAAATTTATTGTTCCTTTATTCATATAACCATGATCTCTTTGAGAAGATAAATTGTAAAACATTCAACGAACTTGCAAGGAAAAATATATATATATATATAGAGAGAGAGAGAGGAATAAGGTATCTGGCATACATTTTCCCTTCAATTGTCTGGCATCGTAAGAGAACTGATGATGTCATGACTTATGCCATCCATTGAGTTTTTTTTAAACTAAACTTATTAGGGCTTTTTAATTATATTGGTTTTCCTTCCTTTTTCATTTCTTTCGTCTTCAATTTTTTAATCATATTGATTGTTTAAGGGTTAATTTCACAAATCGTCACCAACATTTGAGTTTAGTCTCGATTTCATCCCCAACCTTTATTTTCACACCCCATAACCCCCAATCTTTGATAAATATACACAAATCGTCCCTTTTTACACTATTCCGCCAAAATTTTAACAAAATGACGATTATACCCCCTTAAACTTTTTAACATTTTTTAAAAAATGATTGAAAATAATAAAAAACTTAAAAACCAACCCACCCCACCCCCACCCCACCCACGTCCCCCTCCCCCCTTCTCCCGCCGGAGTTGGAACTCCGGCTGCCAAAATTTTGGAGGGGGGAGAATCCCCCCATTTATGCGGCTCCGGCAGCATATGCTGCCAATATGGGGGGAGATCCCCCGCACAAGCAGCGAAATGGGGGGATTCTCCCCTCATTTGTACTGCTACGGCATCATATGCTGCCAAAATTGGGGGGAGATTCCTCCCATTTCCCGATAGCGAAATGGGGAGAGATTTTACTGCCATTTCAGGTAGCATTTGTGCTATCGGCGCATTTTAGCAGTATATGCTGCCAGAGCAGCATAAATTGGGGGGAAGAGAGTCCCCTCATTTCGCTGCCAGAAATAGGAGGGATTCTCCCTCCCCCCCCCCCCATTTTGGCAGCCGGAGTTCCAGCTTCGGCACCATGCCGCCGGACTTTCGGCAAATGAGGGAGGGGGACATAGGGTAGGGTAGGTTAGGGTGGGGTGGAGTGGGGTGGTTTTTAAATTTTTTTATTATTTTCAATCCTTTTTTTAAAAAAATTAAAAAGTTTAAGGGATGATTTGTTCATCATTTTGTTAAAATTTTGGTGGAATAGTGTAAAAATGGACTATTTGTGCATATTTATCAAAAGTTGGGGATGTGGGGTGTGAAAATAAAGGTTGAGAACGAAATCGAGACTAAACTCAAAGGTTGAGGACGATTTGTGAAATTAACCCATTGTTTAATTGCTGAAATTGCAATTGATTACATGAATTGAGACAAAATTTGTTGTTTTTTATCCATATAAATTCTTTCCTCTTCCTTTTTTAATCTATGATCTTCTTCCTTCACATAATAAACTGAGACAAAATTTATTGTTCCTTTATTAATATAACCACGGTCTCTTTGAGAAGATAAATTGTAAAACACTCAACGCCTTGCAAGAAAATGAAAAAAAAAATCACGACTAGTTTCACTTAGTGGTGATTACACATTATTTTTAGTAATTATCAAGGCTATTAGATCTATTGTAAATTTTCTAAGATTAATTTTATGAGATTTCGAATCATCTTATTAACGCTTAAATTCTAATTATTTCATTGATTTTGAAAAGTTATGTGTTTTGGGTCTGTCTAATTCATAGTATATTAATCCTTATTCAGGTAAGCACCAACAACATTGATAAGGAACTTGGGAAGGAGCTCGACAAGGTTTTGGAATGAAGAATACAATTGTAGATAAAAGTAAGATTGTAGTCGATTACGATATGATATAATTGATATTAGTCCCAAAGAAATGTTTGAACACTCTCATCAACTGATAGAGAAAAATTGGATTAATTATATGAATTGAAACAAACTTTATTGTTGCTTTATCCGTATAAAAATCCCTCTCTACAAACTCTTTTTTGTTTCTAACTTTATCCATATATAATATAAACACTTACATCTCTTTGAAAAGATAAATTGTAAAACCTCAAATAAACTTGGAAGAAAATGAAAAAAAAAATCATAACCAATTTTACTCAGTGAACGATTTTTGTCTTTAGTAATTAAAAAAGACTATATAAGATAGGTATTGTAATTTTTCTAGAATACTTTTGTGAATATTATGAGATTTTGAGTCATCTAGTTAACACTTAAATTCTCATTATTTCATTAATTTTGAAAATGTTATGTGATTTGGATCTGTATAATTCATAGTATATTAATCTTGATTTAGATAGAGACCAAAAACACAGATAAGGAATTTGGAAAGAAGTTCAATGAAGTTTTGCAATGAAGAGTTCAACTGCGGGTAAAAGTAGGGTTGTGGTCGACTACGATAGAATATAATTACATCACTAGCTTCAATTGATAGAGAATTGATAATCAATCATGAGAACTAAAATGCTAATGAGACAAAATAGATGTTTTCTTAGAGACCAATGTATAGAACTCACTCCTCATACTTACAAGATAATTTGAAAATAGAAGTTTATGGAACTATTGTGAACAACTGAGAGATGATCAAAAATTACTATACAAAACTAAAAGATATAATAAACGAAATTCTGAAAATTTGAAAAAAAAATAAAAGATTAAGGTGAGCCTATAAATAGATTATTAAAAATTACTATACAAAATTAAAAATTAATTCACCACTTAGTTAGTATTATCCGATTATTATTATTATTATTATTATTATTATTATTATTATTAGGGTGAGCGGAAATAAAAATAGAAAAATAAATGAGACATCAGAGACATTAGCATAACATCAGATTCATAATTCCTTTAGTATACCAGTTTTAGACGGGAAAAAATTAACCCACCATTTAGTTAGTATTATAAATATATAGATTATTATTAGGGTAAACGAAAATAGAGACAAAAAACAGCATGACATCATATTCCTAATTCCTTAGTATGCCAATTTTAGGCAGAAAAAAATTAACTCACCATTTAATTAGTATTATAAATATATAGACTATTATTAGGGTGAGCGAGAATAAAAACAAAAAAATAAATGAGATATCAGCGACATCAGATTCTTAATTCCCTTAGTATGCTAATTTTATATGGGAAAAAATTAACCCACCACTTAGTTAGTATTATAAATATATAGATTATTATTAGGGTGAACGAAAATAAAAACAAAAATATAAACGAGACATCAGCATGATATCAGATTCCTAATTCCCTTAGTATACCAGTTTTAGGCGATAAAAAATTAACTCACTATTTAGTTAGTATTATAAATGTATAAATTATTATTAGAAATTATTATTAGGGTGAACAAAAATAAAAATAGAAAAATAAATGAGATATCAGCAACATTAGTATGATATCATATTCCTAATTCCCTTAAGATGCTAGTTTTAGGCGGGAAAAAATTAACACACTACTTAGTTAGTATTATAAATATATAGATATAGATAGATGTAGGTTTTACAATGACTATTATGATGACATAGGTATTCGAAATTAATGGAGAAAGAACATATGATAATATTTTGGATTGCATAAAGTTCTATACTAAGAATATTAAATTGGGGAACTTATCATTTAAATTATTGCTAATTTGTACTTTTTTACATTGTTTATTTTTAATGTATGGTTGATTGAAATTTTGTAATATTTTTTACGTAGTATAATTATTAAGTGATCTTTCCATACAATGCACGTATGAAAATAATAATAATAATAATAATAATAAATGTTTAACTTTTCACCTTCCAAGTTCTTTTTTAACTTTCATACAATTTATGGGTTTAATATTTTATTAAAAATGATTTTAACTTAACTAATAAATTGTCTATGTATACGGCTTTAAAAATTAGATTGCTTTACAAATTCATTTTGTATAGTACTACTGCACATGTTACGGTTCAAATTAATGCTAAAACATAAATACTAACATGATAATGGAATATAAAAACACATAATGGAATGTAATCTTAGATAATTAACTTTCTTCGTTGGTGTATTTGATGAATCATTGCTCATTTAACAAACGTGAAAGATATTAGTTCTCTCAGTATACTATTATGACAAAAGCTAGTCTTTATATAGCCAGTATCATTTGTTCTTTTTTAAATATGGTTTGATCACTATTCTCAATAACATTCACTAATATTATTATTACTAATTACTAATTCAAATACATGAACATTTATTTCACCTTCTATATAAAGTGTGCAACGCACGTACTCATAACTCGTAATAAGTAAGAGTCCTTTCCTGAAATTTCTTAGAGATTTTGTTACAAAATATTTCACCCCGTGTGGCATGCATGGATGCACACTACGTGTATTTAAAATACACATGATTTGTATGAAATACACTAAGCATGTGTCTATACACGCCAAGTAGAGTGGGAGGGGTTTTTGAAAATTTTCTTAATAAATAAATATAATAGTTGGGTATAATAAATAAATAAAATATAATAATAAATATATTATTATAATTGTTGTTATTATTATTATAATTATTATTAACAATTAAAAGATGGTTCGAACTAGTATTGTAGTTGTTAAGTTCTCATATTTTAGGTATGATGTCTAAATTCGAACCACACATACTCCTCCTCCCATATCTAACTACCACCTCTCCCCACCCACCATCATCTTTCTTCTCTAACATCTCTCTCCCCTCTCCTCATCTCCTTGATCCCCCTTTCCCCTACCCTCTTGCATTGGTGCAAGGGGTTTGAATCATTAGTGATGCGATATGCAGAACCAACCCTATAGGTTTGAAATCCAGCATTGCAGCAGCTGCGAAAGTATAACAGCCAACCTCAATAAAGGGGTGCTGTGATTTGCAACATTGGTGACATCAATTATGTATAAAACTCCTCTCTTATTTTATTTTATTTTATTTTGTAGGGAAAATAGTTGGGTATAAATTTGATTTATGGTTAAGGTTTGGATGTTAGAATGTCATTGTAAATTTGATGAAGATGAAGGATATAATTGATTTTTACCTACTAAAAGTGGCAATTGTTGTCCAAGCAAAGTGATCATTTTTGTTGAGTTAATTATTACAAAAGCCCCCCATGAATTTTTTAGAAACTTTAAATTTTACTTCAATGTCTCTTTTCGAAAAGCTGTCTCCAGTGCCACTAGACTTTAAAACTTACTTCATTTGTCATCAAACTTATAAGAAACTTCATTAGTCACTCAATTACTATTCAAACTAAAAATAATTCAAAAATGTAGAAAACAAACTTTATGATATAACAATTTCAATAATTAATATATGATACAATTAAATGATAAGTTTTCAATAAAAAAAGTCGAGTTAAACAAATTCAATGACAAATCAAGTAATATTTTGATAAATTCAATGGTAAGTGGGATAATTTTTAAAGTATAATGGCGAGTGAGATAATTTTTGAAAAGTATAGTGGCATTCCGATCTTTTTAAAATATAGTGACATATGAGATCAATGAGTCTTAATAAAAAGGAAAGTTGTTTGCCAAAAAAAGATCACGTTTGAAAACTTCCATGTTCTCCATGTTTATCCTTAATCCATATCATGTTAAATTTGTCCATTTTAAAAGGTTTCCCTTAAATAACTCAATAAGTTTTTAAATAGTATAATTCAATTAATTAATAAATCATTTAATGCGATGGACTCTGATGGTAAATTGATGATTTGCCAATGTTGAGTTTTTTTTAATGTAGCGTCTCATAATCCATACTTAAAGGTCGGGGGTAAAGTGCAAATAGGTGCATAGGTCAGTGACCTTTGCTGTAAATTACCCACAAATATACATAAGCATTTTTTGGAGTTACACGACAGTGCTCTTGAGCATTGGGTCAAAAGATGGCACTCCAACGGCTAGTTAAAGCATGTCCAACTGATATATCAAGAAGATTTTCAGATTGTTTGCAGGGATGTCTAGTTTGAAGCACTTTTTTCTTTCTTTAATTAATATTCTTTTTATTCTCAGTACGTTGAGTGTCTAAGATGGGTTTGCATATCGTGCATTGAAGTGAATTTTTTTAGAGTAATAATATTTAGCACCGCTTGACACCATATGATCACTAAATGATAAGTTGAATCATGTAGATATTCTATTCAAACATTTAATTTCATGTATCATTTAATGTTAAATTGATTGTCACCTAAAATGGTGTCAAGCACCACTGGTGTTACATAATATTATTTATTTTTTTATTGTCTATTCTGTATTCATTGGGCCATATCAACTAGACAACTTTCCGTTTTACATGCCATGTCAACGGATAAGAGCATTGGAGATGCTCAACTTGAATGAATCACATATATGCACTGGTTAACAAATAATAGTATGCGAGGACATGTTATGATAGCAATTTTCTTTCTTTCTTTTTTTTTTTTTTTTTTTTTTTTGCACAGGGTTATAATGAAAAGGTTTTAATTCGACTTAAGATATATATGTAAACAGATCTATGTAAAATTCAAAAAAAAAAAAAAAACCTCCAAAAAGGGGGAAAAAAAAGATGCCTCCATGTGGACATTGGACATAAATCTTTTGTTTTTTATTGGTCGGTTGGTAAGAGATATTTTTCAATTAGAATATCATACAAAGTCAATTTGTTTTTGACATTTCAAGATCCTACAAATAGTTTGAGTCCCATACCACATATTTGATTCTCATTATAAGAGTAGAATTATAATGAGAAAATCATAATACGTTGAATTTTGAAAGGTAGAGTTATAATTAATTATTTGTCAAATATGAGATAATAAGCAAAATTATAATTTAGGAGTAGAAGAGAATCAAACAAGCATAAGCAACCAATAATAGTGAATAAGTAATACTATTTATATATTTATCATAATTATCATTTATCATCATTTCTAAAGCAACATTAGATGAGAAGTTAATTTTAACGAATAATAACTTGATTAATTAATTCTAATGAATAGTAGCTTCATTCACATTAGTTAAATTTATCATTTGAATATATTGCAATATCCAATGGTGACATTAGCATTGATGACATATAACATTATTCAATATTAATTATTAATTGTTCTAAAAAAGAGAAGCCTCACAAAAGAGGAGAAAGTCCAATTTATGCCCAAAATCAATATCTACAAGATTTAAGGAAATTATATTCACACCGAGAGAATTTATTCTCCCATTACATTTTATTATTTACATAAATATCCCTAAACTAAGTTACAATAATAACCTTTTTTCTTTTTGTTTTTAATTAATATATTTAATAAACATCTTTTTCCCTCTCTCACCACAAATCCTATATCTTTAAACATTCATTATGCCTTCGACGGAAAAGCACGGTGCGAGAGGTGCAAGAGGCCACGCTAAACATCAAAATGTAAGGTGGTGAGTATACCAATTACATTCATGTCAGTTGCCACTCTTTGACATACCGTGTGTGCAGTAGCAAATAATCTAACAAATTATCTAAATTGGAATCGAAGCATATGTGGGTAACAGTATTCAGGGAGTTAAAAGCACATATGGCTAGCCAAAATTGGATTGTCATAGATTTTAAATTACCTGCACATTCATCTAATTTCATTCCCCAATTTCTTAACTTTGAAACTCCAGAAATAAAGTATAAAGTAACATACAGATCGAGGAGAAGTGATAATAAACTCTGGCAATTGGTTTTAGAGAGAAGACTAACAAAGGCTAAAATCTTCATTCAACCCCGAAATTTCTGTTAAGAGTCGATGAACTTTGGGTTAGAAAGAGATAGCGCCTGAAAAATTTTAAAGGGCAAACATCGAACTTCTAAACAAAAAATTCACTGAAAATTGGGGTTAAGCACTTCAGGAATTGAATTTCGATGATGGATTGCGCGGGTTTAGACATTCAAGGAATTGTTACTGAGGGATGAAGAGATGAAGATGGCGGGTTCACAAGAGGAAGAAAGTTATAGAGGGATGATCCTTCTATAAGGATTTTCTTTATTTTTATTTTTTTAACTTTTTTAAAATGTGGGTTCTATCCTTAAACAAATAATAATAATAATAATAAAAGAAAAAAAACTATGGGTTAATAATGTAAATGTAGTGTGATGTGGTGATTAAAAACATGACTAACTTGGGGTTGGAATAAAATGTGGCTAGAAGATAAATTCACGTGGTGGAAATATGATTCCCCTAAGATTTATTGATTGAAAATTGAAGTCGCAGAAATAAATGGACTTATTTGGATTTATTCAAAAAATGACTATCTTTTATTATTTAAGAGTCATTTTCCAAAACTACCTGGAAGTTTTAAAATACACATGGGTGGAAATTTTTGCTACAAAACCTTTATGAGGTTTTTGAAAAATTTCCTATTATTTAATTTTAATTTACGAGTAGAGTTAATTTTGGATTTAAATTTATTATTGAAGAGCAAATTAGATGAACTGAAAAAGTTATAGATCTTTTTAAGAACTTATAATTGATCTAATTTACAAAGTTTAAATTATTGGTGAAAAGCCTTAAAGAGGGTTATTGGTGAAAAGCCAAAAAAAGACAAAAAAATGAAAATTTTTGGCGAGAACACTTTAGAGTGATATATTTTATCACTCTAAAGTAATCAATAAAATAATATCACGTAGTAAATTACAAACCAATTTATAATCTATATAGTTACCAAACACTTTGATAGTTAGGTAGATCTTGTTAACTGGTATTATCAAAATATCAATATCATAAAAAATAATTGGGTAAATTGAGTGCCTAACCTTTACACCTTTTTTTATGCTTGGCTCCTTAACATTTGATTCCTAGCAGTGTAGGTCCCAAACCTATACAACTTTTTACGTTCGGGTCTCTAACCTTTGATATATAGCAATTGAATCCCTAACTTTTATATGACAGATTATCCAGCCATACGCACACTTGACAAAAGATTATTGGAGAAATCTACACACATTGGGCTCCCTGTATGTGATAACCCACACAGTTATCCTAATAATCTCTCATCCTCTGTGTGTATAGCAGGATTATCCCACTATACATCTGGCCAGAGCCCATTACTACACAAATCAGTAACGTTCTCCCATTTGGCTAGAGATTATTTGGACAATTATATGAGCCCCAACATATGGGAGCCTACAGTGTGTAGGTTTTCCCAATAATCTCCAACTACGTATGCGTATGGTTGGATAATCCCGTCATATATCTCGGAGGAGATCATTTTTAGTGCATATATACCCAATTAAGACCAATTTATTTAACATAATAATAATAATTATTATTATTATTTTGAAAATAACATAATTCTTACTTATAAAGATTTTTTGAAAAATTATTGAGGATAAATCAGACCAATACCCTTTGGTAAAAGCTTTACCACATTTGAAAAGCATAAAAGGTACAATTTATCAAGTTTTGAAATTCGCAGATTTGAGCCCTGGACCGGCAGCAAACGGTCGAAAATTCAAAAAAGTTTAAAAGCTAGGCGGGTTAATTCACATGCATCAAATTGATTTAAAAAAAAAAGAAAGAAAAGAAAAGAAGAAAAAAATGCCCCCCCCCCCACCCACTTCTCTCCCCCAAAATTTGAAAAGCTCCGTCCAACCCCTCTCTCCGCGCCCACTATTTATTTTCTATTTTCATATTATACACGTATATATACACAGATTCTCCGCCACAGAAATATCTTCTTGAATCCCAGAAGGATAGACATTTGAAGAATAAATTGTGAAGCTCAGAATTGAGCTTTTTGTTCCAGGGACGGCCTGACCACGTACATTGGAATCTTGGGAGGAAGTAAGCTCGATTTCATCCCCTTATTGCTATATAGTTGTGATTTTGTTTGGGCATCTGTTATTTGAGTCTGGGCTGTTCACTTTCACTAGATTGTGTGCCCCTCCAATTATGAAATGTGACGGTCATAGGTCAGGAATTTGTTTGAAATTATAAGAAATCAATTGATGGAACTGCTTTAATCTACTACATCTGGTGGTGTAAATGTTGATTTTGAATCTGGGCTATTGTCTTAATTGCATTGCATCTTTTGTAAATGTGAAAAATAAAACCCCTGAATCATTTGAAGTTTGTGTTCTATGGTTTAAGGATTTGGTTTTGGACTATTAAGGAATTTAATGAGAGAATCCCTTTAGTTTACTCTGTTTTGGTAATTCTGCTTGGGTCAGCAGACCCAAATTTTAGATTTGCTAAATCTGTGTAAATATACAGTGCAATTTTATCTACAAGACTCCCATTTTCTTGAAAATGGCCTTAGCTCTTCTGAATTTCTAATTCATAAACAACAGTACCCGGTGTTTGAAATTTTTTCTAAGCTTTGGTGCATATTTTGGCGAAGCATGTTAACTGTTTGACTGTTTTACTCAGACAATAATGGAGTCACTGCCCGATGCCATTGCGCAATACATTTTGTCTCACATGAATAATGCTAAAGACGTGGCCTCTTGCATTTGTGTCTCCAAGAGGTGGAAGGAATCAATACCTTATTTGAGGAGCCTGTTCTTCCCACGAAATCTTCTCGATAATCTTACAAATGGAAATACTCCAGATGCCATTGTAAGACAAATGATTTCTTCAATTGCTGAATTAGAGGAACTTGTAGTTTATTGTCCATTTTCCAGTGCTGGGCTTGGTTCATGGCTGTCAATAACAGGACCCTCCTTGAAGAACCTTGAGCTCCGAATGGATAACATAATCCCAAACCAGAACAGCAATGAAATCCCTTCAAAGTTGGACCGCATTAGGTCTGCGTGGAATTTGGAGTCCCTTAAGCTTTGGGGTGTATTGATGATTGATTCCCCCCAATGGGAAGTTTTCTCCAGGCTAAAAAATCTTGAAATTGTTGGTGCTAGATTGAAGGATACTGCACTTTCTGATGCACTGCATGCATGTCCTAATTTGACTAATCTATTGCTTCTTGGTTGTGAGGGTTTGAAGTCAGTTTCTATTGAACTTCCACATCTGGAGCACTGTAAACTTGATTTTTATGGAAATGGCGACTGCACACTTTCACTTAGTTCTCCAAATCTTGAATCTCTTGAAATCCAAGGTTGTAGTATGATCAGAGTCCGAGAAACTCGATGCTTGAAAACTCTCTCCATTGCCAACAACACAGGTATTTACTTAGGCGCTCTTTTCCTATTTGTGTTTGATATTTGGAACTCAGTTTATTTCTTTTTAACTGCCAAATACAGGACGAGTTTATATGGTGGATTTTGGGAAACTTGTGGCGCTTGAGTCCTTGGCCATGAGAGGAGTGCAGTGGTGCTGGGATGCCATAAGCAAAATGCTTCAGATGGCTAGTGAAGTGAAGCATCTGTACATGAAGGTGGAATTCACTGGGGATTTTGAAGACCTTTTGCCCTTTCCGGAGGTTAATTTTGTTGACTTCTTTAACAGCCATCCCAAGTTACAAACGTTTGAAATTCATGGAGCCATGTTTGCTGCTCTATGCCAAAAGAACAGCTTAAAAAATGTAAGTTTCGACACTTGTCTGTAAAATTCTTCTATCTCACCACTTAAAAACTTCATTCCTGTTTAAACTTATTGAATTCTTCGAACAGAATAGAAGTTCAAAAAATAGTGATGTTTATTGGGCCTCAAGAGTCAAGACCTTCAACTTGGGATTTACTAATAAAATTTTGCTTGTTTTGCAGGTCGACTCGAGATTTTCCATTCCGTGCCTAGAGAAGGTTATGGTTACCGTGAGATCACCATTGAATGCTGAACAAAAGATGAATACTTTGGAGTCTTTAATAAATTATGCCAAGAATTTGAAGAAGATGATAATAAAGATTCTTCAAATGAAGAGCAGCCATAGCAGTGCAGATTGTTTCTTTGAAGACATTTGCAGATTTAGATACCAGCACCGTAAGATAGTTTTAATTGAATAACGTTATAGAGGGTGTACTGATTGCTATTTTTCTTACTCCATTTTTCAAGGTAGATCACCAATTCTTGGATTCTCAAGGGGGATACAATTGTCCCCGTTATTTGATAATTTTCTTGAAAATTGAAATGAACATATACTTCTTATAATTTTTGAATTAATTGCTCATTTAATATTTTCATATATTGGCATTTTTTTAGACTATATCCTTATTTATATGAGTTTTACAAAAGAATAATGCTATTATTTATCACCGATCACTAATTAGCTAAGTGGCAGTGGAAAAGGTCATTTGATTGTTCAATAAGAAAAGCAACATTAGACCAATTTTTATTGAACTTATCATTCTCATCAAGAATGATATAAGCAGCATTATCAGTCTTTCTTGACACCACTTGACTTCTTCTGTGTGATCCTAGTTGAGACTTGAATAGTTGAATGTGAGGCTTGCTGAGCTACTAAGCATTAGCACAATGTGAGAATAATCACGAAGATGAAGACCTCAATTTAATGTGAAAATTTTCAAGCATTAACCAAATGGCACCTTACGCCACCATAAGTTGCCATCCAAATGATGCCATAAATGTGAAAATGATTTAATGTCAAACATGTGGCGATATAATACCGCCATACGCTTATGTGGTGTGGCAGATACCCATAACCGGAGTCAATGTGATGACTACAACAATTTGAAGAAACAATAACAACTTTATCATAATCTTGAACAGTAAAAAGATGTCACTATTACTACTTTCACATCAAAATTTGTCATCGGAGAATTACAGTGAAGAGAACACAAGATAGAATATCTCATTCGGTATCATAGAATATTTGATGCAAAAACCTAAATCAGCTTCTTCTTCTGAAAGTACCGCTTCAAGTATGATATTTGCGCCATTGAAACCAGAAGGCAAATTCCCAAAGACATAATACTGAACCAAGCCACCTGAGCATTTGTTGCTTCACTCACGGTTCGCATCTCAGCTTCTCTGTGAGAAGAAAGCACCAACTGAGTATATATTTGACTATGAGACAAAACTGTATTTGATTGAACAATGGAAAAGTTTATAATCTGAGCATTCTAGCAACATTAGAAATTATTGTACCTGCTCTTAAGATACAAAAGATTTTCATGAATGGCCTCCACTGCTCCTTCAAGCTTTCTCAGCTCAAGTTCAACGCCCTACTAGAGGCATGAAAAAGTTAATAATTTCTAGAGCGCAAGCAAAGAAATCAAAATTTTCAAATTTCAAGCCACCGCAATAGTTCAACTATCAGTTCCTGTAGAGAAGACAAAATGACTTGCTGACAGACAACTGCAGTTGTGTCATGATAGCTTAAGGATCTTACCTCAATTTTCTCCTTCCTTGCAACTGATTCCCAATCCTTAGCCGCAATCCCCGTCTTCCAGTCAATGTTAACACTTATACCACCGTTTCCAGGATTGTGACCGTCAACCCAGAAACACGCAAGGTAGTTGCCAGCCTCAATAGTGGTGAATGCAAATTGACCATGTGTGGTGTTTTCCATGTGATGAAGGGTATTGCCATACGGTGATGTAACCTAAAAGAGAAACAAAGGTAACCATTTTAGTTTCACCTTGAGTGAAAAGGAAAAGGAAGAGGCCAGGCTAAACGTGCACTGGAACTCCATAGCTAGAAGTTCCATCTCCCTATATGGGCGTATGTTAGATCTCAATCAACACAGAAAATATTCTACATCAATCCTGCCCGTTGTGAACACACACAGAGAGAGAGAGAGAGAGAGAGAGAGAGAGATCAAAGTACTAGCAAGGCTGTAACAGCTTTACAAACTCATCCAGCTGTCTTGAGTGCAGCATAATGTAAAAGCCTTATTCTAACCTAATACATGTCACATGCATATCATTTTCTATTTTCAAAGGGATCATTCAGCTTCCAGAGCACCAAGAAAGTGCTTGACGTAGTCTTAAAAAAAGTTTTAAGTGCGTGAGACAGTCTTAATAAACTTACCTGCTTGATAAAGTTTTTATGTACTTCATTCATTATGTTCATGAGAACACACATATATATATGTTAAATGACTATAATCCATCAAAACCGTTGTTAGCTTAAGACAACTAACATATTGGAGTTTGATAAAATTACATTAATTAAATTTGTCATTATCTTATATGGAAAGCAAAAAATCCCACATGCCATAGAAAAGTGATAACAAAACGAAATTTATGCCTTCTTTTGAACCAATGTTAATTTTAAGATGGATAACCTTTTTCAATATTTTTTCACCTTTTTTGCTCTTAGTGCTCTTCACAAGAGAGGCGCGGGAGCCCCCCCCCCCCAACAAAAGAAGGTGGGGGGGGGGCACAAGCAAAATGTCACTTTATCAAGCAATCAGGTGCAGTCTTTACTGACATCAGAATGTTCTCAGTTTCAAATGATTCAATTGTGTGTCATATTTTGAATAGGAATAGAAGTTAGTCCACCCAAAAATGAATTAAGCATAAAACAGGGCAGTTAGCTACAAAATGTGGCTATAACTAACAAAAAGGAACCTAGAATGCAAAAAACAAGCCACAATTGAACTCTGCCAACAAAAGACAGGATAGATATAAATGTACTGAAACACAAAGATGGGTAAATGTGATGGATTTAACTAAAAGTAGAAACAGCCTTCTAGATAAGCCACCATGTTTTCATGTATTGATTTATAGGCTATAGCTCATATATTCAAAGATTCTTGAGTCAGATTAATTGAGTGCCCAAAAGAGGTTATGAAGAATATGATCCATGATATTTATAGTTCAGCGATCTGCAAACAAAACTTCACATGTCGAGAATCCTTACTCCGTATGCATAAGAACTGGATTCCAACATAAAGCTGTTAGATATGGGAAGACTTGTTACAAATGCAGAGCATTGTTCCCCATCTTTTTAGCTCCTCTCAGTAATTCAATCAAGAAATAAGACAGCTATTATCCCCGTTCCTTCACCTACTGGTCCTTCTCCAATGCATGGATGCTTTCAATTAGTTGATTGACTAATCAAAACATGTCTCGCCAGAACCTACCCAACAAGCATATTTAAGATTAACAACCCAAGTTCAATTTCCATTCTCTCTTTTCTAATTGACCCCAAATCGTTACTTTTGTAAATACAGCTTACAATCACTATAATTAAAATTTACTTTATTAACTAAAAAAGTAGAACATTCATCTCCAGCTCTGCAGTCTCGGCTAAAATACATTCTCTCAGTAAAACCCGAGTTAAAAGGATCCCAAATTCCCTCTTGCTTGCTAATACTCGCTTTAGCATTATCAAAACTATGCAATTTTTTAAACAAATAAATCCAATAAAATGCTAGTTCATTCATAAACTGCAGAACATTCGAGACTGTTTTCCTTTTTAAAAAGAAAACCCTAACCTTGGTGGAAATGGTGGGGGCGGGATGTACGTGGTCATCGGAAATAACAACATAATCAGCCAAAACAACGACGTTATTCTGGATTTCCTCGGACACACACTTGGTCCCGCTTGGCGGCAAATTCAACCATACAGCCCCGCTTCTCTGCAGTACATACAGCAAAGTTAACAGGAGGCCAGCGAGCACCTTAGCAACTGCCCCCATAGTTTCTCTCGCACAATTCAACTGTCTTTGATTCGGATTCCAACAGCAATACACGTCTAGATCCTTGGATCTTGAAAATTTGAAACTCTCTCCGGATCAAACAGATCGAAGCCCACACTGTCGGATTCCAATTTTCGTTTTCTTTTTGACAATTTTCCTCTTCGTACTATACTATGCTTGTCGAGTGAGTTGGGAAAAACATAGATTCTCTGAAAGCGGGCCGAACGAATGGCATGTGGGCTTGTTCAATGGGCCCGTCAGTGAGAGTCAAATTCCTATTTTATTATTATTATTATTATTATTTTTTATGGGATGATGGAACTCGAATCTGGGACTTCTTGATAAGAGGTAAGGTCTTTTACCACGAGGACTACCTCTCGGTCCCAAGTCCTATTTTATTTTCTATTCTATAAAATGCATCAAGGGTCGCCAACCTTTGCACCTATTTTCATTTTCATCCCCGACCTTTAAAGTTGAACTAAAATGCCATAACCTTTTAAAAATTGACACTTTCTTCCAATTGGATATATTTTAACATTAAACCGGACCGTTTGAGAACGAATTAAATGAAATTCAATTATAAATTGAAATTAAATTTCAAATTCACGTCAACAAAAAATATTAAAAAGTGATACGTGTACCTAGAAAAATAAGAGGCGTGCATAAAGAAAAAAGATTCAAATTAAGTTGTACATGATATTTTCATTATGCACACATATTACTTTTTTATATTCTTACTTGATGTGAATTTGAAATTTAATCTCAATTATAAAAGAATTTCATTTAGTTGGTTGCCAAATGATCCCTAATAGTTTAATGATAAAATATGTCAATTTGGATGAAAGTGTCAAATTTCAAATATTAGGGGTGTCGTGATCTAGATCTAAAGTTGAGGATGAAAGTGCAAATGAGTGCAAAGGTTGGGAACCTCTGCTGTAATTTACCCTTTCCTATTTGCATGATGATGCTATTTAATGATGAAATTCATCATAATCGATAAGGTTTGAAAGAAGCGTAGGTTCTTTACCCAAAAAAAAAAGGAGAGGAAGTGTAGGTTCAATTGAAGAAGGCTGCAACGAGTAATAATAATATATAGGAGGACGGAAATAATGTTTTAGCATGTAAGTGAGAAAATTTATTTATAATCGATAATAAATTTGAGTTTTTTGTGTTTATTTACTTGATTCACAATTACATATGTATTAATTGAGTCATACGAGCATACAAATGATCACATTTGTAATATGTTTAAAAGATACCTTTTAAGCCGATTAGCTACACAACATATGATTAAAAATAACCTCACACCTGAATCAGAAATTTGAAAAAGTTTTAAGTAAAAGATGATAGTAGAAACAAACCAAATCAACTCTTTTTGTCAATTCTAGATAAGCTACATCGAACTACCTCTATATATACTAACCATAACGAAACTAGACTTTGACGAACAATATGATGTTCACATCTTTATTCCTACTACAAATAATTGCAATTAAGAGTCACTAAAACTTGTTCTAACACTATTAATGTAGATCATGTCCAAGAGATTGTCATGTTAATTCTTCTATTAAAGATAAAAGTGCTTACAAACAAAATGAAAAATGAAAATATTTTTCAATTTCATGGAAAACAAAAATAAAATTAAGGTGGGAATTTTTTCCCATTAAAATTTGTCAAAAAATGCTTAAAAGAGAATCCCACCTCAGTCGTGAGTCGAAGGCACAAAAATGGAATTGTTTTCCATGAACGGGTCACACTGATCAAACAGGCTTGAGTTGTTGGATAGCTCAATTCCATACAGAAGAGACGAATAAGGGAAGGCCCATGCCTTATGATGGATTCAAGTCCATGAGAATGACAATCGCCATTGCAAGTTGGGCTTTCAGTCCAAGAGTTTAGCGGCAGGCAATCAGGAGATGGTGTATCTGTGCCATTCGTTCAGAGTGAGATGAGGATATACGTGGCCCACTATCGTCGCCCGCAAGTGATTCCAATCTGGAGTGTAATCTTTCTTTTTTATCACAAAAACCCTTCCGTCTTTGTTCCTTGTGTGCTTCAAATTCTCACCCTTTATTCGTCTTCAAGCAAGGAGCCTCAATTTCTCTGTGAAGATGTCTGAGGTACTGTTACCAAACTCATTAGATTGGTCAAATTCTGCCAATTTCCATTTTATTATTACTGCTTGTGACTTTGATTTTGACCCCTTTTTGTCTGCTGTTTTCCATCAATGGAAAATTTTCATTTGCAGCGTATTGAAGTATTTTGAAGGGTTCGCTTGATATTGATTGTTGGTTATTTTATTTTATTTTATTTTTTTTGAAGTTCAATAGAGTTGATTATGATTTATGATTAAGTAATTTTTTAATCTAAATGATTTTTCAGGAATTGAAAACTCCTCTGATATCGGCAGAAGGTACGCATCTTTCTTTATGTTAAGTTATGATATTTGCTGTCGTGTGGTGTAAATTTATGAAGTTACTGAATATTGAATTTACCATGTTTATTGGAGTAAGAGTTATACTGAGTGAATTGTGTTGTTCTTATTGTGGTTGTAGTGATTTGATAATCAGTTAACGTGTGTAATTGGGGTTTAGTTGGAACTATGTTTTAACTGATTGAGCCCAGTGTACTGTTAGTGATATTTGCCACCCCCTGGTCCCTACTCCAATGCCACATTAATTTATAATTTTAATGGGAAACAAAGACCCAATTTTGTATATATTTTTGCTCAATCATGTAAAATCACAACAATTCAGTGAAATGAAATATGGGATATAGAACTGAAATTGGTTTTCACATGATAGTGAGAACGCAAAGTTTTGCAATAAAAGAGATACTGAGGGGGTGAAAATTGAGGTTGTTTAAAAGCCAGTGATTGGATTAAACATTTCGTTTCTTCTCACTACATTTGTGGAACTAACTTCGTGAAACTTTTACTGTTGACATTAACCATGTTAATGAAGAGCATGACAAAATTGAAAATTATTTTCCTAGTAGTGTCACCTGGCCTTTCTCAGTGGTAAGGTTGCCAGTTTTAATAGGATTGCTATTGTAGAAATGCACGAAAGGTACCTTGTTATCAATTTATTGTTGTACTTGCATAATACTAATGCCTTCGATTATGTTTGCTTCCTAATAAAATATATTCATTTCCCGACATGCATCAAGCACCATGGATAACTTAAAATGGCGATTATGCACTCACTTGCTTGGTTAATGCATGTATCAAATTTATTTTTCCTATTCTGAATAATATCTATGTATTATTGCAGAAGAGAAGTCTGAGGGAGCTCAGAATAAAACTTCTAACGAGTCAAATGCTGCAGATAAACCATCAGGGCAGAGAAGAGCAACTCCTGCATCAGTTGCAGGGATGCCAAATCCCTTTGATTTCTCGGCCATGACTGGACTTCTTAATGTTTGTCTTCTTCTTTTTTTTTGCCTTCTGTTTTGTTAAATATAGAATGATCCAGTTTTTTCCATTAAATACTAATCCTTTATGATAATGAACAAACCGGATTTAAATGTTTATCTCTGCCCACTTATTGAATGGAGGTTCTGAATTATATTATTTATCAAAAGGATTTTCAACTTATGAAGCTGTGCTGCTATCCATTCTAAATCTTGCAATTGAAGGATCATAGACATTAAATTTATTCGAATGGGTGAGTCCATTAAGAATATGAAGGAGAGTTTTAGGGCATCTCCAATGCAACCATCAATTGCAAAATTGCAATCCCACATGTAAAAAGAATGTTAATGTGGCACCGAAAAAATGTAGATAATGTCTAACGCATCCTCTAGATGTAGATGGCGGATTAGACATTCTCCACTTGGCTGCATTAGAGACTCCCGTAGTACCTGAGACATTAGTATCTACTGGACATGAAAATTTGAGCATTCATATTAGAAGTAAGAACACACTAGAAATATTGTTTCACTAAATTTTACCTTATTTTTGTTTAGAATCCAAGCATCAAAGAGCTAGCTCAACAATTATCTTTTAAAATTTTACCTTATTTTTGTTTAGGATCCAAGCATCAAAGAGCTAGCTCAACAATTATCAAAAGATCCTGCATTTAATCAGATGGCAGAACAGCTTCAGAAAAGTTTACAAGGTGGTGCAGCTGAAGATGGTATCCCCAACATGGACGCACAACAATATTATACAACAATACAGCAAGTTATGCAAAATCCACAGTTTATGACCATGACTGAGCGGCTTGGTAATACATTAATGCAGGTATTTATTGGTATAATGTTACTTGGGGACAAACTATCACTTCCAATAGGGTTAGCATTCTCAATTAAACAATTCTCATTTATATTTTACAGGATCCAGCCATGTCCAGCATGCTGGAGAGTATTTCAAATCCAGCTCAGAAGGAACAAATTGAGGAACGGATGGCTCGTATCAAGGAAGATCCCTCATTGAAACCTATTCTGGAAGAAATAGAAAATGGTGGTCCTGCTGCTATGATGAGGTCGTTTCTTTTCCAAAATGCCATAATTTGTTATGTGGTGGATCTATTAGTGTCCTATCTCTTATTAAGCAAGATATAGTAAGATAGACTGGTCGTGATGGCATGTGACTGATCAATACAATAGACTGATCAATAGGTTAGATTTATTGAATGATCTATTATCTATTGGTTTTCTGGTCCAACCTGATGATGAATAACATGCTAATAGTACAGAGGTGAATGGCAAAAGATCCAGACTTAAGCTTCATCGGATTATTGCTGATGTTCGGCCAAGCTTGCTTATCTTAGTAGCTTGTTTCTATTTCATGAAATAACTATGTGATGGACTCTTATTGGAGCTTTGACAACTCATGGCTGCTAACACCTGTGAGAATATTTTGACACTCCATTGGCAGCATTAAGGGTGATAATTACTTTAATCAGGTACTGGAATGATAAAGATGTACTTCAGAAGTTGGGTGAAGCAATGGGATTTGCTGTTGGAGGAGAAAATACCACATCTGCTGATAATGATGGTGAAGACGTAACAGAAGAAGTAAATGAAGAGGAATCAATTGTTCATCAAACTTCTAGTGTTGGTGATGTGGAGGTATAGTTCGAAAATTAAATAATAAGCACTGGAAGTGTTTGAATCCAATTGCTAAAAGCTACGTTTATTATTATATATATTCAATGAAATAACCAGGGTTTGAAGAAGGCGCTAGCTGATGGTGCCGATAAAGATGAAGAAGATTCTGAGGGGAGGACAGCACTTCATTTTGCATGTGGATACGGAGAGGTAAATGATATCACAGTTTTAGCATTATATTTCCATCAAAATACTTATATCATGTGTAATCTATTTTCTTATTCAAACTTGACTAGTTAAATTTGTCTTTTTTTTCATTTCTACATGTTACTTATTTTGTCTCCACATCTGTTCTTTCCATTTCTCCTCCTGCAGTTTGTCAAGTTAATCATTTCACACAACTTTTAGCTTCATATGCTCTCTTCTCCAGCATCTGCTCTTTCACTTGTCTTTTTTTTAATTATTATTTTTCCCTTCTATATGATGTTGCCACAGTTCTTTTGTATCGACCTTATGCTATTTAATTGTACGAGATAGCTTCGCATATAAATTTTCTTTTTGCTTCTGTTCTGTTCTGTTCCAGATTAAGTGTGCTCAAATTCTTCTTGAGGGTGGAGGTAAAGTTCACGCCTTGGACAAGAATAAGAACACTCCGCTCCATTATGCTGCCGGTTATGGCAGGAAGGAGTGTGTGGAACTTCTATTGAAGAATGGCGCTGCTGTGTAAGCCCTCTTCCATGAGACCTAAATGTATACGCTGCTTTGTTGGAGCCTCGTGCTTAATTAATTTGTTCATCATGCGTGGCTTTTTTGCAGCACTCTCCAGAATTTGGATGGAAAGACGCCTATCGACGTAGCCAAACTAAATAATCAAGCCGAAGTACTAAAGCTGCTTGAAAAGGATGCATTTCTGTAAGTCGGGTCATGTTCGGGTTCACATGCACCTACAATCTTGGCCATGTTTTTGGCGGGTGACTGTTATGCCGATCTGTTTGCCAACTCGGTATCAAGTCATATTTGCTGCTATACGATCGTAACCTTTGTGGGATTTATTTATATTTATTTACATAAAAAATTGAGGGATGTTGGGATTGTTATTTTAGCTGTCTATAATGAGAAATTGGCTGGTATATGGGCCTAATGAAGATCGGCTTCATTTGTTTTGGTGGTAATATTGAATAAATAAATAATTAAATGTGCATTGTGCTTTCTGAAATTTGTAGTTTTCGTGTTCTAAAACGCTCGCCTAAGCGAGTTGAGGCGACGGTTATACTTGAAGCTTGAGTTTTACGTTTTGTCACTTCTTACGCTTTATCACGCATTGATGACGCTTTTATCACACATTGGGTTGTTTTAGTGCGCTTAAACTTAATGTTGGATCTTTGACCCCTTTTGGAACCTTAGTTTTCATCTGTGATACGTGATAGGATTGTACCAGGCTCTCTTATTTTACCTTTTTTTTTTAAAAGATTAGATTGTACCAGGCTCTCTTATTTTACCTTTTTTTTTAAAAGAAATCTTTAAGGTATTCTCTCATTTCAAATTGATATATATTATTGATTTAAATTTTAATGACCAATGCAAATCAGTAGTCAGTAGTGATGATAAACCAAGAAATCAACGTGGAACTTTTACCTTTTAATAATTATAAAGCATTTTTAAAGAGTAGTTATTTTCAGCATTGTTTGAACGTCGTTATTTGTAAAAATTTGGTAAATTTATAAAGAGGAGAGAGCTAAAATATGTATTGGAAATGTAAAAAAGTTTGAAATATGTGGTTGTAATTGAGCAATTGTTAAATCAGTGGTAGATAAAATTATAAATTGGGAGAATAAAGAGGTTTAAACAACTCACACTTTAATCTCTATTTTAAAGACTTAAACTTGTTGGCGAAAAAAGTTTAAAAACAAAAGAACTTATTGGAGATTTCGAAGGTTAAAAGATCCAAATATGATTTGAATGATACTCTCTGAGATTTGGAGCGTGAACTTTTCTTCAAATAAATTTTTTTTACTATTGTAAATTTAAACTTTAAGAGGAAGAAAAAAATAATTTTTCTTTTCTTTTTTAAGGATAAAAAGAAGGTAATGTTGTTTATCATTTTTTTTTATCGGTAAATGAAAATATATTAATCAAAATTCCGAGAGAACAATTACTCTGGATATACCCAGGTAATCAAGACGGTGTACAAAATGCCAGAATCAAGATAAACTAAAGACTTGATACTAAAATCGTCTCAAATTGGAATAAAACATTAGAATACAAAGTGAACATAACCTTGTATACATGTGTGTTAATTATGTGGATGATGTCTCTAGCTTCAGGTTGGATATCTTCAAATATATGCTTATTTCGTGTTGTCCAAATGCCTTAGATGTTGCATCCTGCATGCAAGTGCGACCCTCTTATAGGGCAATGTTGTTATTAATCTATATATATACACTCAAAGATTGAATAGTTTTCTCTATTTTCCCGCCTAAAATTACCTTCTAATTCTGTGTCTGATCTTGGCCCTTGATTTTATTGAAATTATCCTAGGCTTTGATCTATTTTTGTATGTTTTATTATTATTTTTTATATCATATTAATTAATTAATTAATTACATACTTTGACTTAACACTTACCTTTTCATTTTGTCAACATTTTATGTCTTCGTATTGATGCCCCACCAAATATCGGATTTGGTTCCCCAAATCATGTATATCCTATTTTATCTCTTGCATTCTTACACCGATTTATGCTTTGAACCAAAAAAACCCCAACTTTCTTGATGATCCCTTTTTGGATGGCAGACCGTTCAGCTTTCTGGAGTGCCACTGATGTGCGGCGAAAGTGGCTTCCTGCCACCATAATGTTGTCTCTTTCGAATTGTTGCAGATCAAGAGGGTTTAGAGATCTGGGTTATGTAAGAGCCCTTTTCTTCAACGCCTCCTATGTTTCCATATGTACACGGAGTCTGTAATCGAAGATTCTGGTCAATCTTGGTAATCGGAGATTTCGTCAAGTAGTTCGGGATTGATTTGCTTGAACCGCATTTCTGATCTTAGTGAATAAGACGTTTTACCAATGTCGCTATTGAAGGTAAGTTACAGATAATTATCCTTTTATTATCTATTAATATCATTACTCGAAATGTTAGCCGATTCGAAAAAAGTCCTAATTTTATCTAACCCTAATTTGACACTTTAGTAATTTTATATTATGATGATTTAGTTATCCCATAATTATTCAGCCATAGTTTCATTTATGGTAAGTTGAATGGTTTATTTATGCCTTTTAAAATCCCTAGCTGTCACTGTATTTTGGGATATTATTTTACCCTAATTTGGCATTTTAGTAATTTTATATTCTGATGTTAATTTCGCATAATTATTTGGCCTTAATTAAATTTATGGTATGTTGAATAGTTTAGGCCTTTTAAAATCCCTAACCGTCACTGTATTTTAGGAGTGCTTTGAATTTAAAGTAGATTGTTCTGTCTATTCGCGTAAATTTGGTAAGTTTCTCCGGAAAGTTAGTTCAAGCAATAATTCTAATTGATTTGTGAATCTTTTTTAGAGCCCACATTCTTTACTACTTCCTTCTGCTTCTATTTAATAGCTTTAGCGAGATATTATGGATTCATTCTCTAAAAGCTCAACTTAGAGGCTCTGAAATACCTTTTGTATTATTATACATATATTTTGTTTTTTGCTTAATCAACTGTAAATGGCTCCTGAGTTAATGAAACTGCGTGACCATTGTGCATACTGACTATGGATTGTGTATTAAAAAATTACACTTACATTGTTTGGGAAATATATACCTAAGGTATACTGAATGATGGCTTTAAGTACCTACATAAAGAATGGTGAGTTTATTAAAGTATGATCAGATTCTTCACATATTTTAGCATGTTTCATTATCATTGTGCGTAATGATTAATGACTATGGATTGTGTATTAAAAATTTATACTTAAACTATTTATGTTTATTTGCTTAAACATTGATTTAGTAGTATATTTAATTCTTTTCACACTTATTTCACCGTTTACTTTGCAATATTAGTAATGGTTTATTGCAAGAGGTACTATTTATATTACTTAGGCATTGGATATGATTTTATTAGTTACACTTATATGTTGCTGATGTGCATGCCTGTTATTTTGTGAATAGGACTTGATTATTGGAACTCCATATATTAAGATATGCTTTATTGTCTCATACCATATTAGTTTAGGGAATTAGGCTGTATGCTTTCTTATCATATTTAGATTATCTGCACAGTTGTCCTCATCTGTTGGATTTTTTTAATTCTTTGTTGTTATGTAGATTGACTATGCATTGCATACTAAAAATTTACACTTACAATCTTTAGCAAAATATAACTTTTGTACACTGATTGGTGAATGTAATCTTCTGAATAAAGAATCATTGATGAATTCATTTTTATATGCCCACATGTATTACACTTTATACCCATGTTCTTGAGCATTGCTGATCTTATATATTTTGTATAACTGTATGTTGCTTTTGTGAATACTAAATCGAAAGGTAACTGGGGTGTTAGTTAATGGTAACCATTCATCCCCAAATGGCTGGATGATCTTGCTATACATTTATTGACTGGACAATATAAGATCGGAAGATCACAAGGTAATTATTTCTTGCTGTTGTGCATACTAAATAGGCATTATGTACTAACTATGCGTTGGATATATAATTTATTGTGATACACGTAATGGATTGTGAGTTCAAGCCAATCCAGTGATTTGCATATACATGGTTTTGTTCACATATTTTGCCACTTGCAGTCTGCAGTGTAAATACCATCAATTTGTAAGTAAATCAGTCTTGATTATTATTCACAAAAAGTATTTTAACTCACAAATCCCAACCATTGGTCCTCTTTGCTGAATATTACAACCTTTTGTGTTGACTTTGTTATGTTTAAATTATAGGGAGCCAGAATTCAAGCAATCATTACTCAACAATACATTATAGCGTTTTGTGTTGACTTTGTTATGTTTATTGACTTTGTTATGTTGCTACCATATTATTGTATTGTATTCCTTTTTCCTCCTCTTTATAGTTGCAGATTCTGGATTGGCTGCTTTTTCATCGCCTCTAACCAAGAGTGTATAAATAGGTATTTAGTCCTAACCTTTCACATTTATTTTGTTTTCTAAGTTGAAACACATATGTGTAATACTCTTGCTATA
The DNA here is from genome assembly GCA_963692815.1 of Nyctanthes arbor-tristis. Taxonomy (NCBI): domain Eukaryota; kingdom Viridiplantae; phylum Streptophyta; class Magnoliopsida; order Lamiales; family Oleaceae; genus Nyctanthes; species Nyctanthes arbor-tristis. The sequence goes on from CAVNYN010282156.1 coordinate 105,977, forward strand.
TTATAATAATTAACATGGCTGATATTATCACCCAACTGATGTTTTGTTCTATTTATCAAGATGGCTTCGCATGCTTACTGATCAAATATGTAAAGGTTTGGTAGTGTTCATTGCTATAGTTGAGGATCCTTGTGGGAAGATTTCATTTGCGAAAAATAACAGCCGCCAAGCCAAGTTTTGGATGTTGCTTTTTGTCTTGCAGTGAATCGTGAGTTGTAAAATGAAGATTACATCACCCTTTACTTTGCCATGTATTACTTTCATTTCCAGTTATCTACTTTTCACTTTTCTTTGCTCTACCGTTGCTTGCCGTTAACAGACTCATTCTGTGTACTTCGTGCAGGCATTGACTTCATTCTTTCTTATTAAAAATCAGAAGACGTGATTTGGAGGCACCAATATTATATTCCCCCTAACGAATATGTCGCTCAATCATCGAGATGAATCATGTTTGACGCCTTGGTTGATTGTTAAATGAACGATGCTATTTTCGACACTAGTTGGCTGCAATCGACTTCTATGGGAGTGTATGGAGGGTATAGAAAATCAGTTTGAATTTATCCTTGATAGCCTTGAGACTGCATTCAATGTAGACAATTATAAATCCTCTCATTGGTATGCACATTCATGAGTTTGGGTTTTTGGTGTCCGAATCCATCACACATTTATCTCTGGATAATATTGTTTACTTGAATCATATTAGTTAGTGTTGTGTTACCCATGGCATACGGAAGATTGTACACCCTGCTCACGCCATTTAGTATTAGTCATATGTATTTGTTTTTCTTATTTTTGGATAGCAGCAATGAATATAGTAAGCTGATTTCAATCATGCATTCCTAATTGAATAGTACAATATAGCTTACACTGCTGGCCTAATCTATATAAAATATAACCGTCTTTATATTAAGTTAGCGTTGCATATTAAATAGGCTAATTGTCATTCAAAATCCCGTATTTAACGCTATAATCTGTGACATGCAATGTTTTTTTTTTTTTTAAATTTTTAAAAGACCTAGGTTTTCCCTTTGAAATTTGTTTACACTTCTGGGTGAACACGAAATAATTAGTTTTGCGCTAACCAAGGAAAGTGTGTTCAATAGCTAAATAATACAATGTATAGGAGGAACATTATTTATACAATAGTGATTACTATTTATCAGTTATTTACTTTATTTAGTTTAGACCTCTTGTGTGCAACGCAAGAGTGAAATTACTAGTCTACATTTCCCCTTTTTTTTCCTCCCTAAAGACAAAGCAATATATACTACATTTCTTCACCAAAATTTCTAATTATTATTTAGATATATTTAGATATAAATATATAATAAACTATCATATATTAATTTAAAAACACAAAACAAAATAAGAATCATGTTGGGTTCTGTACAAGTACATTATTTCTTTGAGACTGGTTAATGCACTCCTATATGGCTCTATCAGTACGAAATTCTATAATTTTTGCCATCCATATGAAATATATAGTTTGAAGAGAAATAAAGATCTATACACATTGATGTCAAATAACTTTTTTTTTCACGTAAAATTATTTTCTAATAAAATCATTCCATTTGAAATTTATTTTAAATGTGATATGATGTGATATAACACTCAGTCGTAATAATTTATTAACAAAAAGCTAAATATAATTAATTCTAAAAGACCAATAAAAACAAATAAAACAATCCATCTATATATATATATAATATAAGGGTAAGGTCTGACACAATTTTTTCCCGCATATTCTGCTTATGTCACTAATGATGTCATTTATTATTCCTTTTTTAACATTTTACTAATTTGTATACTTTTCCATGACTCTTTTCTTCTCTCTTCAAAATTTTCCCTTTGAAATTATCTTCTAATCTCTTTTCTCAAATGCGATTCACAACGCAAGACATTGTCTCTTTTCACAAATTCGAATCATGGATTTATCTTCTTCCCTTTAGGAGAGCAATTTGTCACTGAACTTTTAGAGAATATACTTGATATATATCCGCATAATGTTTTTTGTATTTATATTTTTTTATTTTTATTTTTATTTTTTGGTTAAATTTTCAGGGTGAGTAAATACATGGTACCACCATTAATTAAGCAAGAACTAATGTTTAAGTCAGAGTTAAAAGAGGGATCTTCATATGTACTTAAAGATTTGTTGTTGCAATAAAGATTAATAATAGATACGAAGTTGTCTCTAAAAAGTACCAAATTATCTTTGTGACTAAAGCAAGCTACTAAATTTTTTGATGATGTATTTTCTTATGGTATTTACATTCTCACAACTATGAATTCCACATATTGCCAAAAAAAAAAAAAAGTATCAGGTCAATTTTTTATATAAGTATTAAGATTCATTTTATTTTATAATTTTATTCTTCCCATACAATACACGGATGAAAGTCTAGAAATATAATAATGACCATCGACCTGTTCAGTAGAATAATGTTAAAAAAAATTGTACGACTTATTGGTACATTGCTACGATGTTCACTTTTTTTTTAATATAAGTTTGATAGTGACTTAACTACTCAAATTTTTATAAGTTACTGTGTTGTTTCTGTGTAACGAGTGATAATTTTAGCGGTAAAAATAATAATAAGATGTTATATGAGTAATATTTTGCACTGCATGAACAAAGCTATGTCTTGTCATGACCAACAATGGAAAGCGGTAATGAGGCCATGTTTGGTAGCAAGTTATAATTGATTTTGATTATAAATATATGTAATGAAATGTGTTAGTCGTAAAAGTTAACACTTCGAATTTGATAGGATAATGACATATGAATGAGTTGTTGACTTTTACATTTGACTCCTCACACATTTATAATCGAAACTTAACTATAACCAATTATGATTATGGATCATAGGCTAAAAATTGATTGGTAAAAACAAACAGAATGACTCATGTCATTTAAGAGAGTATCGCCGTAATAAGAAGGTTATACGGAGATAAATAAATTGATTGGGATTCTAAATATGTGGTCGTCACATGTGTTACAAAAATGCGCTTAAACTTGTGGTTTGTGACGTATATCCTATATTTTTACACATATTATTCGCATTTTATCATTTATTGTTGTACTTAGACGTGCATAGACTCAAAAGTGTGGTCATGCCTCATCCTTTTCAAAACTATTTGATTAAATTTCTCATGTAATCACACAACATTTCTATTAGTTCTCCAAACAACAAAAATCATTTCTATTTTAAAATAAAATTTAAATTAATCACATTCAAATATTTGACAGAAGCAATTTGTATTACTAATAAACAAGGATTTTATTTTGCCTACACACATGTATATTATTATGCATATTTTTATATGTGTCAAACATCTAAGTTACAAGCACCCCACACTTGTAGCCTAGATGTGTATCATGTATTACACGCAAACATGCTAACATGCATGCGTGGGCAAAATAAAATTCTTGTACTAATAAATAATAAATTTCTATCATTCAATTTTCACAAAATTTATTTATATTTTTAAATAAAAAAGAGTTTGTGAACATGCCGATAATAATATACATTTGAATAAAAATTTTGGTAACTATTTAAAAATCAGTTTCATTTATCAATCAATTTAAATTTTAAATTTTAGACACATGATAATACCATATTTAATCACATATTTGATGTTATGTGAACTCTCACATTATTTTTATCACTACCTCAACATGATACAATTAAATATCGATACTCATATAAAATTTAAATTTTAAATCTATTTATAAACTAATCTTTTTATACATCCTTAACAAACAATGTTCGCAAAAAGGGAGGACAATAAAAATATACCTAGCGGTACGTTAACTACAGAAATATGAGAATCTAAAAGAACTGTACGTTTTCCCTATCTATTATTGTCCTCCCGTCTTTAGGGTTTAATCTTTCCTTTCCTTAACACGGTCGTTGAAATTCAACGACGGATCTTCTATGTTATCTTCGTTACAGGTTAATAATCGCTATTGAAATTAGCTGATTAATCAAATTGGATTGAATAACTATTTGATAGCTGTAGTTTGATGATGCGAAATTTCTTTTACTAAATTTGATATATGCTTAAGGTTGCAGGTGATTCTTTAATCTGGTTTGTGCATTTGGATTAGTCATCAGAGATGGGTAGGGATAAGGAAATATCTCGGTCTCCGTCTTACAGACGGAGGTATTCTCCGTCACCGTCGCCGGTGGGGCATAGCAGGTATAGGCGCCGTAGCAGGAGAGACAGAAGCCGATCCCCTTATTCTTATAGCAGGTGATACCCTTTTAGTTGAAGTTATTTGTGTTTTGTATGTTTCGTGTACCTTAGGCGTAATAGTTCCATGATTTTTTTTCTTTTTTTTTTTTTTCTAAATATCTGTTTAAGAAGAGTCGGCTAGTAGTGTTGTGGATCATCTTCCATGTAAATGATCGGGGTACTGTGTTGATTGCAAATTATTCCAACAATTTCTGCATACATCGTGTCCCATTTAGAGTTTAGCTAGAAAATTTGCTAAAATCTGGATGAAAATCATTTCAAACATTGAATTAGAAAAATGTGTTAGTGGCAAGGAAATCCCAGTCAAGTTGAACAAGGCCTTCCTGAGTTTCTGTTTAATGACTGTCAAATATTGAAATGTGTGATTTTTGCTCTCGGATATTCAGAGTAATGGATCGCATGCCATCTTGGAAAATAAAATGATTCCAGTGGAAAAACTGAGGTTTTCCCATTTGCTTAAATTGTATTCGTTTCATGAAAGGCTTTCTGGGTGATCATGATCTAAGGTATTATAAATATTATATGCAATAATTGACCAGCTTATTGATTTTATCTTTTAGATGATCTAGCAGATGCGTATGGCCTGTGTGACTTTGGTCTTCCTAGTGCAATGTTGCTGCTTATGAGAGTTTTCACTTTCCATCAGCCCCTTATATTCTACTTGCTTATGGTTGTTGAGTTGATGACTATCATGCCTTTTCAAGTGTTGCCTATTCTTTCACCAGTGTGATAAAAAAACTGCTAAATTGTGAAATGTCACAGTCGACGTTTCTGGATGCTGGGAGTTTTTCCTTACGAAGTGTTAAAATTGAGACATACAGATCGGAAGAGCGTCGTGTAGAATGAGATAGGGAATATCTGTTGTTTGACAAAATTAAGAAAAGAAACAGTGGCTTCCCTTCATCTGGGAAGTGAACAGGTGATGGGTGGCGATGGGTGTCATTTCATTGCTCGATTGTGATATTAGCGGTTTCTTATGATAAAAGATGGAGCACACAGTTTATTCTTTGCAATACATGAGGTAACTGTCCGATCTCTTTCTTAACATTAGACAATGGGATTGGACCAAGCAAGATGACAAACTATTGTTGTGGACAATATTTCCCGTTGAAGTTGAACCATTTTAATGTATTCTACAGAAGAAGAAGTCGTTCATTGTCTTCCCGGCGCCGTAAAACTCGTTCACCGACTCCCAGACGTCGTAAAAGTCGTTCTCCGACTCCTAGACGTCATAAGAGTCGCTCTGCAACACCAAGGAGGAGTAAAAAACAGAGAAAGAGGAGTACGTCATTATCTCCCTTGAGTGCATCTCCCAGTACAAGTGCTGGGTCAAAAGAGACGAAAGATGCTAGCGAAAAATTGAAAAAAGAAGAGAAAAGAAAAGGTACAATCATTATGTCATGATCTTTAGGCTTTATTGTTACATTTTTCTATTGTTATATTTGTACGTTTACAAATGTGTTGTTCTTGTTTACAGGTTCGACTTTCCTCTCATCTTTCTGCTTTTTTTACCCTTCTCATATCTAAATCCAGTTTGAAATCAAGTCTCACAAATCACTCATCTTAATATATAGTTGAAGTGTGCTGGGCAGGAATTGTATTTCCCGAGATCTAGGACAGGTCTCTCTTTACCTCTGGCCTGGTGGTTTTCGAGGGATTTCTTGTTTTATCAATTTCTGAAAATTATATAAGGTTTATGGTTGCTTAGGAGTAAAACCATCTAAGAGATTTTGTCATAAATGTACCTAGAAACAAGTTCCGAGCTTAGGCCATGTCAGTTCTTTGTCTCGATTTTAAAATAGCAATAGAGTGGAGATTATTTGTGGTACTTACAGTTATGGGTCCGTGACATTTGTGAATAAAATGGTTTGACCAAGTTTTGCCATAAAGACAGAAATATGACATAAATTGGGAATGACGTCTGTACGTGTATTGTACCCAGGTTTGTATCAACCAAATTGACTTGCAATGAAACGTGGTACTTCATCCAAAATAGGCCTCAATTCAGTTTTATTTAATTCATGTCGTGATTTTATGTAGCTTACACGTAATAATAGCCTTATAGATACAAGTCTGTGAGGATTGTTGTATATATTCATAAAACAGTTTGTGGTCATTCTTTTGGAGCTTCGTCTAATGTCTATGGAGTAAGAAGTTCTTCTTTGGCATTGAGGAAAAACTTAACATTACCATATTCAATTATATAGTCCTGTAATATGCATTCTAAATTTGGTCTGTCATGTTGGTCATTTTTACTCTTGATATTTTTATATCATGTGATAAAATATTTTTAGTTTTGAACAGAGAAGAGTCTGCTTATGGGTGCGTGTGCACGTTATTTTTTAAAAAGTTCGTGTGTATTCGAGGGTGCATCTTGATCTCTGTCCCTTTCTTGTGCCTTTCTTGCACACGTCTTTATTCTTCTGAAATACTCTGTAACTCTCACACCCTTTGTTTATAAGGTTTGTGCGTTCCACTAGATTTGCCACCCTTTTGGTATATTAGAAAGAAAATGAAGTTGCACAGGTGTTATTTTTATATGCCTTCTTTGATGGTGTTAATCCTGATCCTAAGATGGTTTTTTTTCCTTGCAAAATTTTAAGGACGTCCAAGTTTCTTTTATTATTGGTGTGGTCTATTTTTATGGACCAGTTCTTCTAGGAACAGGTGTCTATCTTGTCACTATTTTGCTGCAAGTTCTGGTGTCCATATGCTATATTGCATGGCTTGATAATGCCCTTTTGGGGGGGGGGGGACTTTTGGTTGTCCCAAATGTACACTGGTTTTTGTTGTCGTTTAACTTGTTAAACCCATGAACTTTGAATGAATGAAATATTCTTCGGTCTTTTATGGTATAAGCTTGAAGGTACCCTTAATTAGCTGAGTGGAAGGAGGATATCTGTATTGCCAACTCCAAGCAAGTATATGCTGCTTCTATGTCACTTTTCATATTTTCTTTGGTTGTAGAACTTCTGAAACTTTTCTTGCATATGCATTCTATGTTCAATGCAAATTTCAAGAATGGAAATCAGGGAATTGCCGAAGTTGTCACTGCTTAAGTTAATATGTTAAAAATAATGTTTTTTTATTCTAGCGTTAAATTGCAATTTCTTGGCTGTAAGTGTGTTTCAATAGACGGACTGAAGTCCTTTAGTGAGTAGCATGGAAACCGCAACAGTTTACTTGACATTCTTTTCAACAGGATTAATTGAAGGAAGTTTCTGCTCTTGTTTATATTGATTGATGATCCCATTGGGTGCCACATTAATCTACTATTCACCAGTTTCGAAACTGAATTTTTTGGATCAGGATTCAGTTAGAGGTATGCTTGAAAAGTGTAAGCATGTATTTTTAGTGCCTTTCAACCTTTGAGGTTAGTTTGTCATTCATTTTAGTTATGCACTAAGGAAAAACAAAAATGACGGAGCATTGCTTAGTTAATGTTGTTCTACATTCTACATAAAGTAATATATACATTTTATTACTATAGGTCTCCTTTTTTCGTAAAACTAGGTATTCATTGTTGAATCTGTAGTAATTTCCTTTTTAACATATCTTACCATTTTCCAGGCGTCAACATGAGGCAGAATTAAAACTAATAGAAGAAGAAACTGCAAAGAGAGTAGAAGCAGCAATTGAGAAGCAAGTTGAAGAAAGCTTGAACTCTGAGGAGATCAAACTTGAAATGCATAGGCGTCTTGATGAAGGCAGGAAGAAACTTGTTGCTGAGGTTGCAGCTCAACTTGAAAAAGAAAAGGAAGCTGCTCTTGTTGAAGCTCGGCGTAAAGAGGCAAGTATATCTATGATAAATTTATACTGTTTTTCTTGCTTATTCTCCATTAATGGAGAGTCTGCCTGCTCTTTGTTTCTTTGTACTTTTATCTTTTATCATTATTTTCTTTTCGGCTGGGAATTTGATGTTATAACAATTTGGGTTTAAAGAACATAGTTTTCCTCAATAAATCTGCCTAACAATAGCTGCTTGTGACAGGAGGCTTTTTCTTGCTTACTAATAAATAATAATTGATATATTTCTAATTATTTGGTGCCTCCATTTGGTTAACTCTGATGAGCCACTCTTTTTGCTACGTAAGACGCGCGATGATGGAAGAGATATCCAAGTTTCTCAGATATCCCAGTCCCTAGGTGGTGTTGCACGTGAAAGCACATTCCTTCCCCAACTGGCATGTAAACGTGAACTGTATTTTTTAGAGGAAAAGAACAAATATAAATATCATATTTCAAATTCAAAAAGGAAAATTGTTTGCATAATGGGGACTGGAATGCCTACAGAAGGGGCTTCATGAGGGGACACCTACTAACTGGGATCCTACATTTTTGTACTTGTTTTTTCTTTCAAATCAAGGCGCTAGATAATGTATTTTGCTGGAAGCCAGTTTTTTTCTTTTTGATAACTTGAATTTTGTGCTTGTGTTAAAAAGGATGGTTTATGTAATGTGAATCCTGAAATGCACAGAGATCGGAAGAGCACACGTCTGAAAGAGAGAGAAGAGCTGGATAGGCTACTTGAAGAGAACAGAAGAAAAATGGAAGAAGCTCAAAGAAGAGAAGCTTTGGAACAGGAAAGAAGGGAGGAAGAACGCTATAGGGAGTTGGAGGAGCTTCAAAGACAAAAAGAAGAGGCAATGCGAAGGAGAAAACAACAAGAGGAAGAAGAACGAGCAAAACAGATGAAATTATTGGGCAAGAACAAATCACGGCCCAAGCTCTCGTTTGCCCTAGGCCTGAAATAATTATTTACTGTCTCAGGATTCTGTTTTTTTATTTTCCCCGTCACTTGCTGGGTGTGTGTGTGTGTTGTAATCCCGGTATAATTCAATGCAGAAATACCTTTATTTATTTATTAGTTTATTTTTATAAAGAAATATCCCATCTAGAAAACCCAAGCCTAGGATGTGTGTGTGTGTGTGTGTGTGTGTGAATATATGATAAAACTAGGATATGCATATATCAATTGCAAAGGAAAAAAACCACCAAAATAAGAGTGCATATAAACATTTTCTTCCAACAAGATAATATACGAGCAATGAGAAGAGGGGAAGAATGTAGAGCGCCAAGGACGATATGTGCCTACATGAATACTGTATAATGGTAACGTATACACAGAACTCAGACCCAAAATCTCTAAGGGCTCATACTAGCCTTGCCTTAGTGAAAATGCAAATAAAACTGAAATGTTAATTCGTGGTAATGGGTTCAAGTCTCAGCTTACCTGTTTTTTTCTTTGTTTTTCTTTTTCCTCTTTCACCTTTTCATTTTCTATTTCTTTCTCTTTCAGAGAAATCTGTATAATGAGTCCCCAACTTTTATGGTCTCTAATAAACTTAGCCTCAACCTTTAAAATTTTTACTAAATTTACTTATATTTGTCAATAGTATTTATTTTACACTGTCTTTGTTAACTTCTTGCTATAGTCTTTTCATGTTTATAATAATAATAGTGGAAATATTGATCAAAGACTATTTATTGTTTACTTAAGGTTTTAAAACAATAAAATTTCATTCATTTTCAATTTCAAAATCCTCTCTGACCAAAACTAACACTCGTACTAATTCTTTTGTAATAAATTTTTATGAACTTATTACGATTTGGGGCCTAATTTTAAAAGTTTGCCTCAAGTCTCCAAAAACTCAGGTATGGCTCTGCCATACAATCAGACTCCTGTGAAGAACCATATACTTATGCCCTAGAGTGGCCAATCCTGTTTTATCCAGTTTAATCAGTCCGTTATAAATACCATGGAGATCACCGGGAAGAAAGAACTTGAGCATCTTCCTTTATAACTGTCTTTGTAAGCCACTCTGCTACACTTCAACCTTCTGCTGGGTATGGGTTCGCACTCCCTGTTTGTCTAAGTGATTAAATATGATTTCTTATTGATGTTCTTGTTCTCAAACAGATGTATAGCATATGAAATAGAAAATTTTTAGAGAAATCGTCTTTCAGCACAAGAAGATTCATTTGAATGCCGTCTTTCAGGTTGATTATGCATGTACCCCTGAAGAAGTTCAGCAGCATTTCCAGTCATGTGGAACTGTGAACCGTGTAACTATTTTGACTGACAAGTTTGGGCAGCCTAAAGGTTTTGCATATGTGGAATTTCTCGAACAAGAAGCCATTCAAGAGGCCCTCAAGCTGAACGAATCTGAGTTACATGGACGTCAGTTGAAGGTTAGATATGTGTTTCATTCTAACTCAAAAGAAAATCAACAAGGAAAGAAGTAAAACTTTCTACAAATCTACTTGGCACCATGACTTGAAATTTGAATTTGGAGCTTTGTCCTTTATTATTTCTTGATGATTTGGTGGTTGCTTTTTATCGCATTATTAATTTGTTAATCATACATCCAACAGGTGATGGAGAAAAGAACCAATGTTCCTGGAATGAAACAATATCGATTCAGGCGTTTCAATCCCTACGCAGGATATAGATACAGAAGGCCTTATGTTCCACCTTATTTCTACTCTCCTTATGGTTATGGGTGAGTTTCTTTCACTTCATACATACCATCCACTGTATAGTTGTAACTGTAATTTCTGTCTAACTATTTGATCAATGTGTGTCAACATTTTTCCAGGAAAGTTCCAAGGTTCAGGCGACCAATGCGCTACATGCCTTATCAGTGAAAGGCATATTTATTTTCCTACTGGCATCCAGGTGCATCCTCCTTTGAGAAGAGTTGTGATATTCCTATCTATATGGACAAAGACTCTGATTTAATGATTATGATTAGTTAGCCCCACCCAAAAAATAAAAATAAAAAAGCAAGCTATTGAGACCTTCTAATATTCGCTCTATAGCAAAGGGATAACATTTTCCTGTAACTGAATTTCTATTGCTGTTTGGTACGCTTAAAACACGGCATGTTTTCTGATCTCAGTTTGAACATTAGAAATTAGAAATAGACATATGATATTATGATGTTAGCTTAGGTTTCGTCCTCAATGTAAAATCTTAGGTTCTTTGGCATGACTTTTATCTTTATTTATTTCTTCTCTAATTGTTTTTTTTTTAAAAATTAATTAGAATTTAAAATATTGTATTATATATTTTTAAAAAGTAAAAAGAAAAATGTGAAATTTATAAATGTCAAGATAGAAAAGTTAACATTATAGTGGCAATTAGCCATTGGGAGCCACCTTAAGAACATGTGGACCGCTAACACCAGGTCCCTTTCTTCTGTTTCAAATCTCTCAGTTAATTTTTACTGCGTAGGCGGTATTTTAGTAATTGTTGTTGACTACTTGTAATCATCATTATCGTCACTCCCGATTATAAGAGAGTGGCTAGCCCTTACCGATACGAAAAAGCTTCTGATGTTTATCGCTTCTGTATCTCTCCCCGCTATATATTCTGTTGTATTGCCGAGTTTGCTCCATAATTTTATGGTCAAATCACACTGTGCCAAAGAAACATAGTTGTTATTGTTACTATCTAATCTTTTATCATTATCATTGACTGTAATTGAGTTTTTTTTTAATATCTCATTCGATAAAAAAAAGGGAGAAAAAAAATGAATATGGTTATCTTTACGCAATTTTTCTAAGAAAAATTCTTATGTTTTCCTAGAAAAATTCTTACAAAAATTGTATCTTACGTCTGTATCCCAAAATTCAGTATTCACAACTTAGCTCATTTCTTCCCAAATAATCTCCTTTCGTTCAACTCTCAAGCCAAATTCACTATAAAACGGCCAGTGTACTTTGGTTGATTTATTAGTTAGCTCCTTTCTTCCCAAATAATCTCCTCTCGGTCAAACTCTCAGGTTAGGGTCACTATAAAACCATTATACTAGTTATTGTTATTGTTTGATGTTGTTATTCAGTACTAAAGCAATATACTAGTTGTTATTGTTATTGTTTGATGTTGTTATTCAATACTAAAGCAATATATTTTGTTATTAATTATTTTATTGAATAATACTATTCATCTAAATTGCCGACTAGTCTACAGCTTAATTAACATTTTTTCATTTTTTTTAAATTGCTATTTCGTTGCATATCACGGAGAGTCACTGAACTAAGATATATAACCATACAAAAAAAAAAAGGATGGCTAAGTGCACAATGAATAGATCTCTCTCTCTCTCTCTATATATATGTATAATATCCATCCATTTTTCAATATAAAAATATCAATTATATTATACTTAGTCCATGGTTATAATTTCTCAAGTAGCATACTCTAACACACGTTACATGAGTGTATGACATCATATAATATTATATATCCTGTGGCATTGGACATATTGAAGGGAAGTGGGGTCATCATCTTCTAATATGTCTAATAGATACTTACTATACATATACTGGATTCTATAAAATTGCGTTCAATAGACATTATAGAATATGTAATATATCTTGTGCTAGATATTCTCTTGTTTCCTTTTTTTTTCTAGACCAAAAATAAGAAATTTTTTAAGAAGATAGATAAAGCTTCCTTATAAAAGAGTCTTATTCTAATGTGACATCAATGTAATAAAAACAGCTTCACATTGCGTAGGGTTGTTTTTATTAGATTTATGTCAAATAAATAGCGTTATGTAGTTTTATAGAAAAGACTCGAAAAATAGGGCAGTGATAATTCCGCTCCGGCGCCAACCGTTGAACTCATCGAAACCTATAATCCACCACCACCCACTGCAGTTGCATTTCTCAGTACATAGCTTCTCAGCTCTCCTTCCTCTTCGAAGTTGAAATTTCTTGGTCCAAAACCATGAAATTCTTTACAATCCAAACATCCTGGCGCTAATCAACGTAATAATCAGCGAAAAATTTGCTCTAGTAAGAAACAATGTCACTTACACTTCAAACCCTTTTCACAAACAAGAATCCTCCGTCATTTCCTAGCCCGTACTTGCGAACCAATCTGTTTAAATCCCTACAGTTCACACGTTTAGTCCCGAATTCAAAAACCCATCTTTTAAATTCCCGAACATTGGGTACCCACAATCGCCTTCTGTCTGTCACAAGAGTCAAAGCGTCATTTGATGAGTCATATGGAATCGCGCGGAAGCAAGATAACAGTAATGATAGCGGTGCTGGGTTTAATTTGGATTCATTTATATCGATTCTTGAATTTATTTGTCTTGCATCCTCGGCCTTGACATCTGTGTACGTTGCGGTTACCTATGGGACGCAGAAGGGGCTTGTAGGGCGGCTGGGCAGCAAGGTTTTGGTATGGCAATGTGTGGTTTTGGTAAGTGGAGTGGTGGTCGGGGCCGTGATAAGGAGGCGGCAGTGGAGGAGGATTTGTGGCGTTGGTTTCTCGAGAGGATCGGATTCTGGAGTTAATTTGTTGGAGAGGGTGGTGAAATTGGAAGAAGATTTACGAAGCTCTGTGACAATTATCCGGGTGTTGTCAAGGCAGCTGGAAAAACTTGGAATTCGGTTTCGCGTCAACCGAAAGGCCCTCAAGGAGCCCATTGCCGAGGTAATTTTTTATGGTTTTAAGTTTTATATCTCATATTCTTATTGGCATTCAGTGGTAATTCGTTTATTGATATAGGTTAGGATGCGTAAATTGTGTTTTTTTTTTATCATACATAATAAAAGTAGAGATAGGATTCACGGGAATAAATTTTAACTTTTTGGGGGGATAAAATTGACTACTGGAATGGGAAATGTAGCTCGCCCCTTCCCTATTCGCTGAGCTATGTAAAAATGTAGATAAGTCTTATAATCATAAAGTTTCTAATTTAACAGAATGATCAGCTAGTACATTCTTATTTGGATGGTTATGTGTTTTGGGGTTTGGTGGATTGCTAAACGGGATTTGACACATTGATAGATGTGCAATTAATTTACTCATACTGTTTTGAGGTCTAGGTTATTAGGGAACCAACCTTGCTGGACTTGATATTCCAAAGAAGATACAGTATAGCTGTATTAGTTGTCAGTCTTCATGTTTAATAACACAAATCATGTAGATTTGGGACGACTTGTTGTAGGATAAAGGTAGATACAATTCAACATGACCAATTTATTAGCTTCTCTCACTTTCTTGTTAGTCCATATAAAAACAAGACATGTATCTTTACTAAATAATACATGCTATCTTTCAGTGTCCCTGCCCCTTCTCCTTCTAGTTTTATCAATTTCTAGTTTCCTGTATTCCACATGATCAATAAACTAGTTAGATGAGTCCAAAAATCTGTCGCCAAGGAATTTGTACCTGAATTTGAGTTCTCCATGATAGCAGTGAGCAACTTTGCAGCATGTTGCTTCTCTCATTTATCTAGTTATGTGCTAATAAAATTCGCCAATCTACTTTAATTAAGGCCATGTATGGAATTGATTTTTGGAGAATCAAGTATTTTCAACATTCATTCGCGACCAACACGTTATTTGGAAAATCTTTTTTTACATTTCCTTGTAATACGTTCTAACCATTTGTTCTCCAATGCCCAAACATATCACTTTTAACAAAATCAATTCTCAAGAATATGAAAACCTTACACCATTGAGAGCTGTTTCATTAAGCGAATGCTATAAGAATCATAAAATAAACTGAAAATTTTTATTTCTAGTTTTCGAGTTAATTAACATCGACTTAAATTAGATGATCATCAACATATTGGCCTTCATCACTATCAATAGTCAGCACTACAAATTTGGCTCCATAAGGTTCATCATGATAAAATTTGGCAATATAAGAAGTATTATCTGCAATTGTAAATATCACCACCATCAATATATCCTTTTCAATATAAATATTTCTAATGAGCTTATAATTGTTATTTGTAAATATTGAACTAAGTAGAATGTAAAGCCAACTATTTTAGAAATTACAGAAAATTGAATGTTAGTCAACTCATGCTTTCTTTTTTTTTTTTTTTTTTAAATATAAATTGTGGCAAAATGTTGCTAACCTGATTGTTGAATTGTCCTTTTCCATTGTGTTTTTTATCTTATCTTTCCTCCCCTTAAACGTCCTTCCACTTTTATTTCTTCCTTGAGACAAAATCACTTGACATTGTTTTGTCACTTTATTGGAGTATCTTTTTTCAGATCAATGCCTGACATTTTTCATTTGCTTATGATTTAGTAGGTTAGTAAGGTCACGTAAGTAGTTAAAATATTAACATTAGTTTCCTGACATCTCTTGAGATTCAGTGGTTAAGGTTAAATAAGTAGACAGTAGTTAGGAACATAAGTAGCGTTATGACATTTTCAGAGCTCTCCTAAAATCCATGTGAATTCCCTAGTTTTTTCAAGGGTTCAGTGAACATTAAAAGTTGGGAACTTATTTCATATATGTAAAATGTTCCTCCAAATATCCAAAATATGTTTGACTCACAAAAAATTTTGGTCCACTGGGGATCTTCGTGTTTTGTAGATATTGACTATTGGGTATACTGGATAAAGATGTTCTGGTACTTTTACTTGAACATAAACTATAAAATATATCTGAAATTTAGGGGCATTAGGTTGGTTGTTAGTCATTATTTTATGAGCATATTTTCACCATGGTCGATTTCAGTAAGAACTACTGACAGATAACTTGATCATGTTGTATTTGCAAAATTGGCCAAATTCGTCCTGCTTAGAAGAAATATATTGCCTATGCCTATGACCCATTAAAAATTCTACTCCTTTTGAAGGGCCAAAGATTTTCTTTTCTTTTCCATTTTTTACTGATCTCCTAACATCATGGATCTTAATTTTTTGCTTATCATAAGCAGAGTGCTGCATTGGCCCAAAAGAATTCTGAGGCAATTCGAAGATTAACAGTGCACGGGCACATTCTGGAGAAGGAGCTCAGTGAAATACAAAAGGTTCTACTGGCTATGCAGGTAGATACTGTCCTGTCAAACTCACGAAGCGAAGATCATGCTCACTGTTGTGCCTGTTGAAAATTGCAATATATTCACTTCATGCGCCAAAAATCTTAACAATTCTAGTAATAGCTAGACGCAGTTGAAGCATAGTAATTGGCCTCCTAAAGTTGAATCTCCTAGGATTGTGGGGAACTATCTATGTGGAATCTTTTAGGTGTTAATTATAGTTTTTTAAAATGGGCAGTTTTTCTTTATTATATTTAAACCTGATGCATATAATTGTAAATAAGTATCAACATAACTTAGCATCAACGGCTGTCAAAATATTTTTGTAACTAATCTTCATAGAGGTAGATATTTGGCCCTTCAAATGTTGAATAAGAGAGTGCTAGGTTGACTACCTTTTGGGCAATTTTTCAGAGGTTCTTGGCAAATCATAAGAAATTATTTTCAGCTGTTTAGATATTCTAAAACTCTTAGCTCTATTGTAGATTTCTAGTTCCAGCTGAAATTTACACAGATTTATGCCCATCATTTTTTTTTTTTTTTTGCATGTTGCGGTTGCTAAAGGTGTTGTTATTTTAGACAATCTAGTAGATCTAATTATAACCCTGATATAGTGGCACAAAAAGATTCACGAAGCTACCCACCCTGCCTAGCTTGTTGACAAAGTTGTGGTATCTCTTGTTTATTGATATCCTTTCTGTACATTTCAAGTAAAAATAATAAATAAGAAACCTTTTGAATTGGGTTTCTGAGTTATGTGTTACAAAGTTGCGCAGATATAGTTTCAACAGCAATTACTTAAGCAATCTTTATGACGTTAATATTGATAAATAGAATTACTATATTGCCTGACAATATGAGCTCAAATTGCTATTTGTGTAATCTGCCTTTAATTTGGCTCCTTATTATTGATGATTATATATATAGTATTCTCATGAATAGTATGGGTTGTAATTTCGTTAGTCTCATTTCTATATGATTTGATGTCACTGTAGGAGCAGCAGCAAAAACAACTTGAACTCATTCTTGCAATTGGGAAAACTGGTAAGTTGTGGGAGAGTAAACGTGCAACAAATCAAGATCAGAGTGCATCTGAGGCCTCAAAATTAGCAGTGGGTGGGGCACCACGTTTGGAGACTAACCAACTCCAAACTTTGCAGGGGCAGACAGAAGTTAACAGCGATAGAGGCATAGAGCCTAGATTATCAGCATAAAGTAGAAACTCGGACCAAATGTCTTAGTGTTTCTTGACGATTGAAGTCTAGGCGTGACTTCATTGTTTTCTGGGGTTGGAGAATTATGCTAGATGTTCAACTTCAACTATTTTGAACTGAATCAACGTGCTCTGGCTTGTAGATCGTGAGATTCATTGTAGAGGGAATTTGGACATGGAAATTATAGAGCAACATTGGTTTACTTTCCTGTCTTGATATCTAAAAGAAGCAACTGTGTTTGCATCGATAAACTGATTTTTGGTGTAAAACAAATGGAAATTCTTGCATCGTAGTAGATTGATACATGTCCAAGAGTAAAAATTCTATGGAGAGTCTTGCTCTCCCTTAGGGAGGGCAAGTTCTGCATGTGGCCATATATCATTGGAGGATGGGGGATGAAGGGGTCCCTCAATCTCCCACCCCCCCAATGGTGTGTGGCCACATGGAGAGTTTGCCCTCCCTAAGGGAGAGCAAGACTCTCCAGAGAAAAAGACCCTGCAGATCAGATTTTCCTTTTAGTATTAGTTGAATTGAACTTGGCCAGAACACTCAAGTTACTATACTATATGTCGGGTATATACTCTGGATAGTTATCTTAAATCTGATGAGAGAAACCATTGTGCATTTTTCATGTCTTTCCATACTTGTGTACGATGCATGCCCTCCGTATACCACCACCCCCCATTTTCATGTCTTTCACGGCGTTGTGAGAGGCGCTCATTGGATCTTTTTCATACACTCTTAAACATGTCTCTGTCACTGAATTATCTCCTGGAGTGTTTAGACATGCAGCATTTCTTCCATAGAAAGTACAGCTTCAACCCCCCCGCCCCTAAAAAAAAAAAAATAATAATAAATAAATAAAATGACAAAAAGAGTAACATAATATAGTTGAAGCCATGTGTAGGAAAGTATTTCTGATTTGATTATTCTCAAGACACACGACAGAACCCGAACGTAGTTACATGAAGAAAGCTTATAAGCCCGTTTAGCAAGTTCAACCAGCACACAGAGAAGCAACACCAGTAGATGATCACAACACAAACTTATACTAATTGTACCTCAAGGGGATTGAGGCCAATCATATCCCTCGTCTCCGGCACTAACAGCGTCATAAAACCACATCTCAACGTCATCCATATGATGTGCGTCTTCCCAAAAGTCACCCAACATCTCATCCAACATCTCAGCATGATCTTCGTCCACCTCACCCGCCACAAAATCCCAAGCTAGGTAACCAGAAGAGCTTGAATAGTCCGAGCGATTGTCCCATCCATTCATCTCGTAACAATCCATAACAAGGGGGCCAACCACCTTTAATTCCGGGAACTTTTTCACAAATTTCTCATCCAGGTTCACCTTCCAACAACCTCGTACATCTAGTAACTCAAGCTGTTTGCAGTTCTTAAGAATCTCAACTACGCTTGCTGTACTGACAAGCAAGTAGGCAATCTCAAGTTGCTTGAGCCGGGGCATTGTATTAGCTATGGCGAGAGCTTCATCATCTTGGGAAAGCTTGTTGATGACCTCCAGTGGATGCATTATGCGCCGCAAACTGGTAAGAAATTTACAGTTCTGCCCGATTGCTTCAAGAGCTTGAGCACCCATACTAATGCAGTAGCTCAAATCTAAAACGGTAACAGTTGAAAGCATGCCAGCAACCTTTTCCACAATCGTATTATTTATTTTACATCTCGGCAGGCGCAAAGTCTGTAAGGATTTGGCACTTGAAAAGAAGACAGCATCAATTGAATACATTACCAAAAATGTGCAATGCAGATCAACATAAGAATCAAATATGCAGCCACAGGGAAAAATCAAATTGGCAAATTGTATACCAGGAAAGCTGATCTGAAACCTAAGGCAAAACAGGACGACTAAAATCTTCCACGCTTTATATGAGAATGCTTGAATCTTGATATGCTCTAGAATTTGAACCTATGCTGTTGCAACATGGGATTCTACCAATTCTAATTTTAAAATATATTATATATTTTTTTATATGGCAGCGAGGATTAGAGTTCTCTGTGCGCCTACAAGATCAGTAAATGAATAAAAGAGCAGCAACTTGAAAGGGGCTTACTGGTCTGCGATGAACAAAATGCTTTCATCCCCAGAGAGGCCAGAAACACAAAGTTTTCGGGGCGATCCACAGCTTCTACCAATCAGCAACCGAAGCATTCGATCAACAATTTCCGGCTTGCAATTGCGGCTCCATTCGTCAATATCTATTTCTAGCCAACAATAAGGCCCCATCACTGCCCTTCCCCATGACTTGCAAACCCTAGGTAGTACTGTCAGAACCTCACGAAGTGGGAGATTCTTGAATATTAATCCAAGCGTATCAGGTATTAATTCATCCCAACGACGAAAATCACTTCCATCCTCCATATATCTTTAGCAACTTGCTGGTAAGAAGTTGTGGCAGATAAGCTTTCAAAGACTCAACAAGAACTCGAGAAAGGAAATTAGGTATGATCAAGAAATACTGTTAATCTTGATTCATTCTTCAATACCACTTTATCAAAAATGGCAGATTTTCTTTGATTTCAGAATAGCAACTTCCAATTTACAAATCCTTGCAATTGCAACACTTGGCAGAAACATAGTAAAACTCAAAATATATAGAATGCCAGAGTCCAACAAAGGGGGGAAAGAAACCTAGAGATTCAGAACAGAAACCATGAACCAGGAGACTCTTGATTCTTGAACAGGTAGAGGGAAAAGGCACTAACAGTCTGACAATGGTCTAATTTGAAATGAAAAGAAATATCCAGATCCTGTTTGGGGGAAATGATAAAGATTCAGAGCATGAATCAAGCTAACATAATAATGAAAATTATAACTGAAATTATTGTAAGGTAAAAACACCTAGACCAACTACTGCTGAAAATACATATCTAAGCAGTGCTAAAGATACAGAAATTCAGCCTTGCTACACAAAAATTAAAACACTCAACATGCTTAGGAAACAGATGTGAAGAGTAACCAAAATTACTCCTTCAAAAAAATAATAGCTTAGAAATCACTGCGCAACTATCAAGATTGAAATCGAGAGAATAATAAAAATATGTAGAGAATTAAAAACAAAAGTGATACAGTAATAAAATATCTGTTAACAGAAAGCATAAAATTACGTCTTTTGTACTCTTGTATCTGTGAAGAAGCACGCCGATTTATCCGCTGAAATGAAGGGCCTGGGAGAATTCTCTCTCTTTAAAGAGAGAGAGAGAGAGAGAGAGAGTGAGTGAGAAAGGAGTGAAGGCAATTGAAGAAAAAGCCAGCATGAAGAAGAGATCTTGTCTGTACGCATTTAACTGCTGGAAGATACTTTTTTCTTCCCTCTTGCAGTGAAAAAGTAAGCTGCTTGGGAAATTGTTGTTTGCACTTCCAACTTTTACGCGTATCTCAGTGACGCACCATTCATCCTTTTTCTTAACAAAAACCTCATTACTCTACCTTTTTCTCATCTAATTTGACTGAAATTTTCAACCTTTTTTTAGTTAGAATGTCCAATTGATGCGTGCGTTTTCAACAAAGATGGATTTCCGCTCATCAAAGATGAAGGTTAAAGGCATCATTAAAATATTCAAACCTTGAAAAAGATGGAGTAATTAAATGTTCTTGATGGTATAATCAATTTATTAAAAAAAGGGTTAATTTCACAAATCATCCTCAACTTTTAGGTTAAGAATCGGTTTCGCCCTTAATCTTTTTTAAGACAACCTACAGCCCCCAACCTTTTAAAAATACACACAAATCGTCCATATTTCTACTGTTCCGCCAAATTTTTATCAAAATGACGATTATACCGCCCATAAATATTTTAAACTTTTTTTAAAAAGTTTAAAAATAATAAAAAACTAAAAAAAAACTCACCCCAAAAAAGGGGGTGAATCCCCCCATTTTGCCACCGGAAATGGCAGCAAAATGGGGCGATTCACCCCCCCCTCATTTGTGCTGCCATTCGGGTAGCACAAATGCTGCCGGAAATGGAGTCCAGCAGAAATGGGGGGTGAATCCGCCCCCCATTTTGCTGTCAGAAATGGCAGCACAAATGGGGGATGAATCCCCCTATTTTGCTGCCATTCTGGCAACACAAATGCTACCGGAAATGGCAGACATTTTGATGCCATTTCTGCTGCCATTTCCGCTGCCATTTCCGGCTGAAATGGGCTACCTCAAATGACAGTAAAATGGGGGGACCCCCCAAATAATTAGTCTACTAAACACATCTGGACCAATTACAGCCAATTCATCCATAAAATCAGCCACTAATCCTAACCATCGACAAAACCAATCTCGTTTCCAAACCAACTCAAGAAACAACAACCGCTCTTTCTCGCAACACAATAGCCACCGCTCAAGACCAAATAATTATAAAGGATTCTGTCAATTATGCCACCAACAGGGACATACGGCCAGAACATATGTTAAACAAAGTTTATTTATATGTTTTAGTTGTAGCATTAAATTTGTATTTTTCCTCAAGAATATTCTGTACAGATTTTAGTTGTAACTATATTGATAAGTTTGCTAGGTGATAAATTATTTGTTATTTCCTCACCCCCCCATTTGGCTGCCGGAAATGGCAGCAAAATGGGGGGGGATAACAAATAATTTATCACCTGCTTGCATTTTCCGGCAGAAATAGAGGGTGAATCCCCCCATTTGTTCTGTCCGGCAAAAATGGGGGGTGAATCCCCCCATCTTGCTTCCGAAAAGGCAGCAAAATGGGGGGATTCACCCCCCATTTGTGCTACCATTCTGGCATCTCAAATGCTGCCTGAAATAACAGCCATTTCTAGCAGAAATGATGGGATGAATCCCCCCATTTTGCTGACAGAAATGGCAGCAAAATAGGGGAGATTCACTCCCCATTTGTGCTGCCATTCTGACAGCGGGGGTGAATCCCCCCTCATTTTGCTGCCGGAAATGGCAGCAAAATAGGGGGGAGGCGGTTCACCCCCCATTTGTGCTGTTATTCTGGCAATCCAAATACTGTCGGAAATAGCAGCCATTTTGCTGCCATTTCCGGTAGCAAAATGTGGGGGAATCACCCCCCATTTTTGGTCCCTGGCAGTACTGTCGGGGGCAAAGGAGACGTGGGGTGGGGTGGGTTTTTTTAGTTTTTTATTATTTTTAAATATTTTTAAAAAAAGTTTAAAATGTTTATGGGGAGTATAATCATTATTTTGATAAAAATTTGGCGAAATAATAGAAATAGGGACGATCTGTGTGTATTTTAAAAGGTTGGGGGCTGTGGAGTATCTTAAAAAAGGTTGGGGATGAAACTGATTCTTAACCCCAAGGTTGGGGACGATTTGCGAAATTAAACCTTAAAAAAATCAAGAAGTTCGCAAATTGAGGTTTGACAACGTTCATTATGGTTGAGAATGTATGTAGCTCAGTTTCTGGTAACACCTTTGTTGATTTATAAATGCATCAAAAGAGTTCCATTTGAGTTTTAATACAGAATTATTTTATTATTGCAACAAAGGGAGGCAATCCGACATTAGATTTTAATTTAACCTTAATCTTTTGAAATTTACAATTATAACCCCAAACTTTCTTTTTTTTCCTGTCCTTTTTTTTCTGTACACTCTAACCTTCAAACTTAGAAAGATTAATAACCACAAATTTAAATACAAAAAAAACCCTCAAATTCTAAAATTTAAAAATTAGTGCATAAAAATACACATCCGTCTCAAATATATAGTCAATTTTGCCTTTTCACGTGGATTATTAAAAATTGTATTGAAAAAGTTACATTTTGCAACCAGAGTTCCTAGTTACCCATATTTAATGAGTACAATTTAAAATTGATAGTTTTAACTATTAAATGAAAGTAGATTAGTGAGATAAGAAATATATATTTGAGATATCTCAAAAAGAAACAGTGCACTATATATTAGTGACTAAGAGAGTGAATAAGTGACCCTCACAAACCTTAAAATCTATCTTATTCAAGTATTTTTAGAACCAATGTTATCCAAAAGGCCCCTTCTCATCTACTTCAACAGGAAAAATCAGGAACCAGGCTGAATTTTGAGCCGATTGACCAAGAAAACCGAGTACAGGAAAACTAGCCCTAGAAACTAGGAAAAATTAGAGCAGTTGGTTCTATGTCAGGTTATAGTGTGCTCTTCCGATCTCCTCCTAGTATTATTGACGATGTACTTCATTCGGATTGGATTGTTGAATAAAATTTCTCCTTTCATAAAAAAACAAAGGGAAAAACTGGGGGGTGGGAAGAACTCTTTTTATATTTTAAATTTAAAATATATAGAATTATTTTTTATTAGATAAAATATTAATTCTATAATTATTTAATTAAAGCGGCTTTAATCCTGGTCGTACTCAATTCAACCTTTTAATCCTTAGCTTGATGTTTGGTACAACGTTCTAGTCATTGTTGTAAGACCATCAAATCACATGAAATGATATTTTTTTAACATAAACAAAATTTATTTTTTATTTATTTGTTATAT
The DNA here is from genome assembly GCA_963692815.1 of Nyctanthes arbor-tristis. Lineage (NCBI taxonomy): Eukaryota > Viridiplantae > Streptophyta > Magnoliopsida > Lamiales > Oleaceae > Nyctanthes > Nyctanthes arbor-tristis. Next base: position 129,749 of record CAVNYN010282156.1, read on the forward strand.
ACTCCCTCTATGTTACAAAGATAATTTAGTATACTATTTTTGTTCGTTTTAAAAAGATAGTCAACTTACCATATTGAATACGCATTTAAATTTTTATTTCTATATATGCCCCTAATTAATGTATTTTATTGAAATATTTTCAATTAATTAATGAGATATAAGGATATATATAATTATATATATATGGAAAGCTACAGGTAAAATTTCAGCAGTATTAACTATCATTTATTAATCTGTGTGAAAATAGCTACTGGACTATCTTTGTGGGATTGAATGAGTACTAATTTTTAATTTAATTAGAATATATAAGGGATTCTTTTTAAATTAAAAAACATTAAATTGGGGCAACAATGTGATATTTAAGGTTAAAAATGCCAAATTTAAAATCTTAAGCTTAAATAGCACAAGAAGATTAAAAGTTAGGGTTATTTTATGCCGATTAACCATTACAAACTTGGATTATGCACTTGCAAGACTTTTTTTTTCTTTTGTCAAATGAGATGAATTCATTTATCTCGAGACTAGTTATTTAGAGTGCTAATTTTTTATTTTAACCATACATTTTAATTTTAATTTATAATATTTGACTTTCCAAATTAATTTCAACCAAACAATCTCCAAAAAATCAACTCTTCGTAAGAAATCTCTAGAGAACAAGCTGTAAATTGAAGATTGAGGGTTGTCTTAGTGAAAAAAATAGTTCATTTGCCATATATTTGGCTCGAATTTAAGTTATCATTTCACTCTTACAACTTCACAATTTATTATTATAGGCAAAAAAGAAATGGTCAAGGAAAAAATGGAGGAAAGAGAGAAAAATCAAAGTTTTGATTGCAGAATTTTGGATTGAATTGAGCTCACCGAATCTGTGAGGCTCTCTGTAATATATATAAACTTGAGTGAATCCAAAAAATGGTACAAGATATTTTGTGACCAGCCAATTAGGTATTTACAGAGAATTGAGAATTGGTTGTAATTCTATGTACTATTCCTTATCTGCGTAACTGATTGTTTTGGTTGTATATGATCAAAGAAGGATCTAGAGAAAAGGGGTACAATGGTAAATACATGTCTATACTAATAAAAGTGCTAGATGAAAGTTGTAATATAAATACTGGCAACTCTTTTCATGTTCCTTCTTCAAGCTTGGATGTTAACTGATGATGATAATTCTGAATTTTAACTCCCCCCTTCAAGCTTGAGCATACCTCTTTTACTCCCAATTTATCCTTGAGATAGTTGAACCTTGATAGTGCTAGAGGTTTTGTAAGTAAGTCAGCATTCTGATTAGCAGTAGGTACATAACTTACTACAAGCTTTTTGTCAATCACCTTGTCTTTAATATAATGGACATCCAGTTCTATATGCTTGGTGTGAGCATGGTAGACTGATTGGATGCAAGAGCATTTGCACTGAGATTATCTGACCACAGGATGGGAACTGATTGGTTGTTCAGTTTCAGTTCAGTTAGTAGAGACTCAATCCATGATATTTCTATTGATGCTTGTGCAATGGCTCTGTATTCTGATTCAACTGATGATCTGGATACCACAGCCTGTTTTTTAGATGACCAGGCTACCAAAGAGTCACCTAAGAAAACACAGTACCCTGTTATAGATCTTCTATCATCTGGATAAGATGCCCAGTCAGCATCAGCAAATCCCTGTATATTCAGAATGCTGGACTTGTGAATGGTAATCCTATGCCTTTAGGGTTCCTTTCAGATACCTAAATAGCCTTTTAACTGCATTCCAGTGAGTTTTAGTAGGTTGCTGTAGAAACTGACTTAGCCTATTTACTGCAAAATTTATGTCAGGCCTAGTATGAATCAAATACTGTAAACCACCAACTGCACTTCTATACATTGTGGGACTTTTTAGCATATCACATTCACTTTTTGATATTAGTTTACCAGAGTTCATAGGAGTCGAGGATGGTTTCAGATTTTGACAACCAAACCTTCTTAGCAAGTCAGTAATATACCTAGTCTGTGTAAGATGTAAACCACAGCAATCTTTTCTCACTTCAATGCCCAAGAAATTGTGCAGTTCACCCATATCTTTTAGAGCAAACTTACTGTTAAGTCTATCAATGAAGCTTTGCAACAACCTTATGTCACTACCAGTCACAATAATATCATCAACATATATCAACATAAACACAATATGACTTTGACTAGTGTAGTAAAACAGGGAATTGTCTGCCTTTGACTGAATCAACTTCCACTCTGTAAGAGTTTTATTTAACTAATCATACCATGCTCTAGGAGTCTGCCTCAATCCATATAATGCTTTCTTGAGTTTGCATACAAACTTAGGCTTTGTTTTGTCAGCATAACCCTCTGGTTGCTTCAAATACACTTCTTCATTTAATATTCCATTCAAGAAAGCAGTATTCATGTCAACTTGTCTTATGCTCCAATCCTTAGAAACAGCTAGATTAAGTATAATCTTCAATGTTCCAGACTTAATTACAGGACTAAAAGTTTCCTTAAAGGCTGAAATAGACTTTATACTTCTGAATTTTTCCTTGCAGATCATGCATAGTTCTGAATATCCACTTACAGTCAATGACTCTTTGATTTTTATTTGGTGGAACAAGTTCCCAAGTTTTATTTTTTATCAGTGCTTCATACTCTTTATCCATACCATTTTTCCAATTTCTACTTTCCAAAGCCTCTAAAGCTAAGAGTGGTTCAGATTCATCATCCATTTTAAGTTCTTCTGCACTAGATAGATAAACTTTAGGTTTGAAGATACCTGCTTTACTTCTAATAATCATATAATGACCAGGCTGTTTTGGTTTCACTGCTTGTGAAGGCTGCTGTGTTTGACTTCCTGTTTCAGTTGATTGACTAGCTTGTTGATTTTGTGACTTTTCCTGATCACACTCATGGTCAACCCCATCATTCTGTATGTTCTCAACATTTTCACTGCTGAAATCCATGTTTTGGTTACTCATGCCTTCCAACTGTTCTGCTACTTGGGTTACTGTTTGATGAGTTGTATCTGTAAGGATTTTATTAGTAGTTGAGGTATTTGAGGAAATATAGTATGGCAGATTTGGAGTTGTGACAATGATAGATTTTGGAGTGGAATGTCTGTTTAGAAACACTTATTGGAAAGGAAACTCCTCTTCATTAAATACTACATGCCTTCAGAGATAGACTTTACCAGTAGGACTTAGACATTTTAACCTTTTATGAGAGTTGCAATAACCAAGAAATACACACTTCACTGAGTGGAAACTGAATTTGTGAGATTGATATGATCTAAGGCAGGGAAAACATGCACATCCAAACACCTTGAGGTTGTTTAGGTCAAAATTCTGTTTGTGAGGCATTCGGTGAGGTGATTGCATATTAAGAACAGGCGTAGGAAGTTTGTTAATAAGGTCAATTGCAGTCTGAAAGGCTTTGCAAGAGTACATAAGAGGCAATTGGGCTTGGGCTAAGAGGGTAAGACCAGTTTCAGTCACATGTCTATGCTTTCTTTCTACTCTACCATTTTGTGTAGAAGTATGGGGACAAGTGTTTCTGATTTCAATGCCAGCCAATTGCAACTGGTTAGTAAGGGCCTTAAACTCTCCTCCACCATCACATTGTGTAGCCTTGATTTTCCTATCAAACTTATTTTCAACTAGAGTTTTAAATTGATTAAAGGTAACCACAACTTCAGATTTTAGTCTTAGAGGGTATATCCTAGAGTACCTACTTTAGTCATCCACAAAAAGTATGTAGTATTTAAATCCAGATTTAGATTGGATAGGAGAAGGTCCCCATAAGTCAGTATGTATCAGTTCTAGTGGATGATTTGCATGTGAAAGTGACTTTTTGAAAGGAAGAGCATGAGATTTTCCAACTTGACAAGCATCACAAAAACTGAGATTTTTATTGATAGCAAAGGACTGATTGCAGGACTCAAGAAGCTTAGAAATCACATTGACAGCAAGGTGACCAAGTCTCCTGTACCATAGCTTAGCTTTAGACTCTAACAACTCAGACTTAAATTACTTAGAACAGTCACTTGACTCAACTAAAAACACAGAAATAGGAAAATTCAATAAATTACTAGACTTGACTGGCTGAACCTTGTGACTTAGGATTTGATACAACCCATCTTTAAGTTTCCCTTGCAGCAGTACCTCTTTGCTCAAATTGTCCTTCACAACACACAAGCCATCATGAAACTCAATGCACACATTATTATCACATATTAGTTTAGAAACACTAAGCAGATTCTTCTTGATTTCTGGCATACAAAGTAACTTTTCAAGCTTCAAAAATTTATTTTTCATAGTATACAACCTACCAGTGCATGTGTGTGAGATTCTTAGCTTGTTACCATTACCAACCACAAGTAACTGCTTACTTTGTATTCTGTTGGCTCAGAAAGGTTATCAAGGACTCCAGTGACATGGTTTGTAGCTCCACAATCAGCATACCATGCTGGATCTCCAACGGTTGATGGTGAGGCTATCATAGCAGAGGGGTTGAAATCGTTGAATCTTCTGTTGTTGTCTGGCTTATAACGTGCAAAGCAATCAATGGCTGAGTGGTTAGTCTTACCACAGATTTGGCATGGTCCTTTGTCTTTGTTTGGCTCAGTTGATCCATATCCATATCTGCCTCTGCCTCTGCCTCTGCCTTTGCTTCTTCCTCCTCTCTGGCCATTTGTTCTTCCTCCTCTCTGATATCCTCCTCTATTTCCAGATGTATTCTGCCTTTGTGAAAAGTCAGCAATTACTTGACCAATGTTCACTAAGGCAACTCCATTCCTTAGATCATCAGCTGCTCCAACCGGCTCTCAATTCTTAGCAAAATGGACTGCAGGTCAGTGCAGCTAATGTTTTCCTTGCTGTTAATAAGCACCACTACTGGTATGTACTCTTCATCAAGACCTGATAGAGCCTGATTCACAAGGTCTTCTGGAGAGATAGATTTTCCAGTCATTTCCAGATTATCTGCTAGCTTCTTTTGTGTGTTGAGATAGTCATCCATTGCCAGGGATCCTTTCCTGAGTCTCCTTAGTTCTCCAGTCAGGAAAATGACTCTTGATTTGTTTAGAATTCCAAAGGTCTGCTCAACGGATTTCCACAGTGTCTCTGAACTTGAGGCACCCATAACCCTTATAGCTAGTTCAGGGGTTAAGGTGGAGTATAGCCAGCCAAGAAGCAGTTGATCCATTAACAGCCACCTTCTATGCTCTGGGTTGATTGACATCTCAACAGTAGTCCTAGTCTCTCCAGTGATTTGTGTTGCCAAGAACTCATCTTGGCGCTGGTTTTTACCATCAATAAAGGCTTCGAGGTTATGCCCCCTTATCATAGGCATAACCATGTGCTTCCAGAGTATGTAGTTGTCCTTATCGAGTTTGATTGCTGGCGACTGGGTGATGGAACTGAAGGGTGAAGCGCTTCCTCCCAACAGTGAAGGAATCGCAGCCCCGAAAGCATTTTGATTTGTGTGGGCAGTTGCTGGAAGGTTAGTTTGATCGGTGGAGCTTTGATTCTCCATTTCGCTCTGATACCAAATCAAACTTTTGATTGCAGAATTTTAGATTGAATTGAGCTCACCTAATCTGTGAGGCTCTCTGTAATATATATACACTTGAGGGAATCCAAAAAATGGTACAAGATATTTTGTGACCATCCAATTAGGTATTTACAGAGAATTGGTAATTGGCTATAATTCTATGTACTATTCCTTATCTGCGTAACCGATTGTTTTGGTTGTACATGAGTAAAGAAGGATCTAGAGAAAAAGGGGTACAATGGTAAATACATGTCTATACTAATAAAAGTGCTAGATGAAAGTTGTAAGATGAATACTAGCAACTCTTCTCATGTTCCTTCTTCAAGCTTGGATGTTTAACTGATGATGATAATTCTGAATTTTAACTACTTGTAAAAGGATAATGACTTAAACTAGGATACAAAAGAACAAACCTTTTGCTGTATCAAAATGTTAAAAATTTAATACTACGAGGTCTTAAAAAACTTAAAAAAAAGGAAAGAAAACATAATAAAAGGGATCAAAATACGAAAACCTACTTAAACTTTTATGAAATTTTGTAATAAAAATTTGCGAATGATCATCCTGGTCAGCAGGTTTAGAAGACCGATTTTTTGAAACCTGGCAGATTTTTCGTATTTTTAGGCATTATTTGTAAGATAGTTTTGACAATGAATAATGTTATGTAGCACCAGTAGTACTTGGCACCAGTTTAAGTAGCATATAATGTAACATTAAATGATAATAAGTAGAAATAAACAAACAAACAAATAATCCACTTAATTCAACTTTTTATTTAGTACCACCTTAATATGATGCCAAATCTCAGTAATGTTAAATAGCATTACTCGTAATAAGACTTGCACATAATTTACAGATTTTTTCAGTTGAACCTCAAAGTTAAAAGAGTGATATAATATACAAAAATGCACCTATAAGTCAAAAGTAAAAGTTAAAAATTGAACTGTAAGTCAAAAAGTTCAATTAAAGTGAGAAAGATCCTATAACCATTTCCTCATTTTTGGTGCACAAGTTTACCTAAACAACTCGGTCCGGCTATGAAAACATCACCTCACCGCTTACGGAGCTCAAACTACCACGTGGCTGCACAACATTGGGTGTTGAGAACTCAACACTCAATGTTCTACAGCCACGTAACAGTTTGAGCTCCGTAAGGAGTGAGGTGACGTTTTCTTAGAAAATCACCTAAACAACTGCCCTTTTTGTTTCTTTTAATACGAGTTTTACATAGGGTCTAACCAGAAGTTTTTCCTTGGGAAATTTGACACGATTAGCACCAAATTCGAATGAATAAAATGTTTCATGTTCAATTACGTTCGGCACTTTATTGTGTGTTTGCGATTGCTTAAATTATGATTTAAGTTAGTCATATATTGTTTATATCTATATATAATTATAAAGTTTTATAATTAAACGTCAATATATATATATATATATATATTTCAACTATCCAGGCTGTTTAATGCTTATTCTGAGAGTTGCTTATAGCACCCAATGCTACTAAAATCTGAATACTACTAAAATCAGAGTCTTTAAAACTAAACACTTTATCACTGCTAAGATTACTTGCCGTGCTTTATAATACAATAGTAGTTAACATGTCTTATTTTTAAAGTTTACTAACTCAAATTCTACCAATCCTATAGTGGGGAAGAAGTGAGGAAAAAATGAAATAAAAGAGAGAAGTGATTAAAAAATACTCTCTTTCTCCTATTTATTATTTATACAGTCTAGTTCTCTTTGTTTGTTAATCCTAATTATATAATCTTATTTCCATATTAATTAAATAATTTATTTTTACTTTACAAACTATTATTTATTGTTATATATAAATGTAATTATTAATTTAAAAATTAGTTATTAAATAAGAACAAATTATGAACATGATTTACAAAATTTATTTTTCTAACAATATTCTTAATTTTTGTTAAAAAAATAAATAAATTGAATAATTAAGACAGAGGGAGTAGAAAATTTTACTAAAAATGGAAAAAAATTATGGGAAGAATCACATATTTTGTGTCTCTCTCTACCCGACACACATTGTTTAGAAATTGTGCATCAAAGACGCTGACTTCTCGAACTTTCAAGTCTGTTCTTGTATATGAAAAATTTTGAAGAACTTCCTGAAAGTTCTATTAAAAAACTTCTCATTTATGCAACGTGCATCTATATTTCATGTCAAAGCCATATGTATTTCAAATTCACATAACATGTATCTATGTGTGCCACATGAGTGGGAAGTTTTTTAACAAAACTTTGAAAAAATTCTCGAAATTGACTATTTTATGTATATCTACTGCATTTTGTAGAGTTAATTTGGCAACCCGTTATTATTGATTTTATGTAAGTTTCAAACACATAATGGCACCAAAAATGTTACCACATTTTGTGTTTGGCAATGATACATATATGCACCAGTTATAATTGAATTCAACGTGAATATATGTATACCATGTATCATCATCGGCGGTAGGTTATATTTTTTAAACTTGTTATGTGATTGGAAAATTTTCTCATACATTTTAAGTTACTAGCCAGTGTACCTGATTTTGCTTCATTGAGTATGGGGCTTGGAAACACTCAAAAACAGGCGCGTTGCGAGGTTGAGTTTGAAACCCATCATTAAAAATGACATAAAACTATATACATGACAGTATATTGTCACATGGCGTATATCGATGTACGCCGCGTGGTTGCTCTTTCTCATATGACTTCTTCCTACAACGACATAACGTATAGTGTTAAATTGAAACTCTCTCTCCTATGGTGATACACCAAAATAAAACATGGATGGCAATATTATTAATCATCATCCGTGTTGAAAAATCAGTGTTTTAAAAATGGATTGCTTAGGTCTGAGGCCTACGGGAGGCGTATTTTTAAAACGTAGGAAAAAAAGAATCAGATCAAAGCGCGGACTAAACGCAGTAAGCATGCATGCATAGACGCGATTAGATGTACATGAAACTCGCCTTATTTATTGTCTTGTCTTTTTCTTTTTCCCTTTTTATTTTGGCATCTTAAACAGGATAACGACACCTCTCTGAGGTGTTAAAAATTTTTCAAAGATATACGTACGTCTCCAATAAAGAAATGACTATGTAGTTATCATTGAATGATAATAATAAGTCAATTTAAATCAATTACACGTCATCACAAAAAATTTCACTTACCATTTAATATAGTGTAGGAAAAAACATCTCCCATGCACAATGGGGTTGGACTGATAGGGGATTGCACAACTATATAACCGTTTAAAGAAAGTGTGAGTGTTTCTATAAAATTAGATAAAGCTTTTTATAAAAGAGCTCTATTTTTATTTGACATGAATTTAACAAAAGCTTTCTCAGACTGCAAAAACTACCTCACACAGTGTGAGGCTGCTTTTGTTAGATTCATATCACATCAGGATTTATCTATCTTCTTAAAAAAAATTTAATAAAGAACAGTGATATTAAGTTTATTTGGCAACTAATTATAATAATCTATTAATAATAGAATATAATTTAATTGTAATTTAGTAGGTAACACATGGAGACGCCTTTCAGTGACGTCGTCAAATCATATTATTGGGAAACTTAATCCATTTATAACAAAAATCCATTTCAACAATTTTAAATGATTGCCAAATGGATAAGAGATTTCAAGCACGGGTCGCCTACCGTATTAGACAATGATGTGATATGCTTTCAACACAACACTACTTCATTCCCAACTCACAAAAACGGCAACGGGTGATAACACACGCATCATCCGTTTGGTGAGACTTGAAGATTTTATGCCTAACAAACCTAATTAATAAAAAAATGATTTAACACAATTTTCAATGGAGAATAATTATAAAATATTGAGCCCAACACAGTTGGCACATGTCCTACATAGGTAGCTAGCCTTTGATGTTCTAGTATCACACCACATACATGACACGGTATATTTAAAAGAGAAAATACGGGTAATTGGCGCAAAAGGACCTTAACGTTTGAGGTTATTATGCAAAAGGACCCTATCATTTTTACTTTGATAAATTAGACCTCAATCATCACTGTTCATACAGAAAAGGACCTTATCGTTTTTGTTTTGACAAATTAGACTCTAACCTATCACTATTCATGCGGCAAAGGACCCTCCGTCTCTTTCGGTCGAAAATCTCGTTAACTCGTGCATATTCTTCCACTCCCAATAACATATCTTTTAAAAATTACAATATATTTTTTCCTCCTCTTATAATAACATATCTAATTATTATTGTTATTATTTATTATCATAATTATCATCTTTTGATATACTTAAACTCAGTGCTGATTTACCATTAGATATTCAGTCGTATTAGGAAATGATATGACATATCAAATAATACATGTTTAACACACTACATAAACGTCCGGAGGAATATTTAAAGTTCATCTATGTTAATTTTTATAAATCATGGAGTTCAAATATGAAAATGATATGCTACCAGACGTTTATGTGGTGTGTTAGATATGTACTATTTGACAAGTCATATCATCTTCTAATACGACTAAATATCTAACGGTAAATCAGCACTGAGTTTTAATATATCAAAAGATGATAATGATAATAATAAATAACAACAATAATAATTAGATATGCTATTATAAGAGGCGAAAAAACATATTATAATTTTTAAAAGATATAAATATCATTGTCAAGTTACTGGATGTGGAAGAATATGCACGAGTTAACGGGAGGTCCTTTGCAGCATGAATAGTAATAGTTTAGGGTCTAATTTACCAAGACAAAAACGATAGGGTCTTTTTACACAATAAACTCAAACATTAAAGTCTTTTTGTGCCAATTACCCGAGAAAATACCTACAATATAAATGTGCACGCATGCATTCGATAATGTGCATACATCTCTACTCAACTAAACTAGCGTATTTTACCAACTAACCCAAGTTTCTCAGAGGTACGAGCTTCGTGTACCACTGCCTTTGAAATTCTCGACTTCTACCACAGAGACCAACGACAATCCGCGCGAACCCCACTTTTATGAATTTTCGCTTTCTCCAGAGCTACTAACGCACCATATTTCAACCAAAAAGAAAAATTTGGCCCCTGATGCCTTTACCTACTATTTCTTCATTGTCCTGTTATTATCACACACACCCAGAATATGGCCCGTCTGTCTCTCTCTCTCTCTCTCTCTAAATGATCTCCTTATCTCTCATTGATCCAATTTGTGGCAAATTTCGATCTCAAGATAATAATTATAAAAAAAAAAAATGCAGCAGCCATGACCGTGAATTATGTTATCCCAATAATAATTCTCAGCAGTTTCTTCAGTCTTCTCTCATCTTCTCATTGTTTGGTCCATAAACAGCCTCAATACACCCTACGGGTAAAATCCCACTTTTCTTCTTCCTCTTGGTCTGAATAGGTGATGCTATTATTGATTATTAGGCGTTTAATCGTTGAGAAAAATGTTTTGTGAAATTTGAACCTTAATTGATTGTAGGATTTGTCGGTGGAAGAAAAGGCAAGATTGGGTTCGACGCCGCCGAGTTGTCACAATAAATGCAACCAGTGCCACCCGTGCATGGCGGTGCAAGTGCCCCCGCAACCGAGTCACGACCGAGCCGTGCCGAGTCAAATTGAAGAAAAGTCGCTCGAGTTGTCGCCATCTTCGTTCCGCTACAGCGGGTACTCGAATTACAAGCCAATTGGATGGAAGTGCAGGTGTAATGGACACTTTTACAACCCTTGATTAATTAGGATTTAAATTTAAATTTAAATTTTGAATTAATTATTATTGTGGAAAAGAGAGTATTTCATATGACAATGGAGTTTAACGAGTCTCCTTCTAACATCACATGTGACATACACTATGACACATGTCATAAACTATGGAATCGAACGAGTCCCATTCTAAGACAACATGGGTCATAGTGTATGGCACTTGTGGCGTACATGTGAAGTGTTAACATGCATGTCATATTTGTCATATAGTGTCATAGTATATGACACATATAGTGCTATATTATTTTCAAGATCTAACTATGAAACCGTAAAAGTAAGTACTGGTTTCGGACCATTTTTAGCCAAAAGGGTGACGAATTTTGAGACAGCGGTCAAGTTGATAGTTTAGAATTTTTCCCTTTTTTTTTGGGGGGGGGGGGGAGTGGTGATTTCTACTTTTCCCCCCTTTTTCAAATGTGATTATTTTTTCTTAGTTTACCTTGTGTGTTTGTAGTAACTGTAAACGCTGATATATGATGCCGTAAAAGTACTAGACAATGACGTGATAGAATATTTTACTTATTTTATCCACCTATTGAAAACTTTACCACATGAGTGAGTTCCTATTAATACAGTCATTATAATGTCTATAGCTAACTATTTAAATACAATTATTCATTTCGGACCTTTTACCACTAGGTGTCGGTATATTTTATTTATCCACCCATTGAAAACTTTACAACATGCGTGAGTTCCTATTAATAACTTTTGCATTATCATAATGTCTATAGGTAAACTATTTGGCTACAATCATTCATTTTGGACCTTTTACTGCTAGAAAGTGTCAACTGTCAAATTAACCAACCTGGCCGTTAATTGGCTGAGGAGCTGGCTCAACAATGTTCTTTAGTTCAATCGTAGTTATTCAATTGGGCTTTTCGGTTTTCTTCCCAGCCCAATTATATCAATACCTATTTAGAGTATTATTAGTGCTCGGTTTTTACCCCCAATAACTCAAATAGTGTGCTAAATTTAGGGGGTAAAAGCCCATTCTAGGGGGCACCTAAGCCCCTTATTTAGTTTTTTCCCCCTCTCCTATTACCCCTAAATTCAATAAAATATTATTTTCTCCTCACTCTTACTCTTCTTCTAATCTAATAAAATATCATCACGTATACAATTCATATTTTTCCCCTACTTTTTCCCCTATATATTATTTAAAAATAGGTTTTTCCCCCTGGTTTTTTCTCTTTGGCTTTTTTCCACTTAAATTTTTCCCCCAACATTAATCTTACTCTTATGATTTTTTTTTTTTTTTTTGGGGGGGGGGGAGTCAGACCAGTACGCAGAGCACCCGAAAAAATAAAAATAATATGCTTTCGATGATAAATAATTAAACAAGCTAATCTTATCTTATATATATACACACACACACTAGTGTATTGGCCGTGCGTTGCACGGAAGCTGGCGGTGATTATATAAAACATTTGGGGCATAAGTGAAAAAGTTATCATGAGAAAGCATAAAAGAGACGAAGATCGTGAATAAATTGACATAATGAGGTTTAAAAGAAACTTATGTGATGTCTCTGTGTC
>CAVNYN010282158.1:0-42987 GCA_963692815.1 Nyctanthes arbor-tristis
TGGTTTGATGACATCCAAATAATTTTCCTATACTCATGATTAAGGTTTCAATTCCTTTCCTCTACAAACTCATAATTTTAATTTTGCCCAGACGGAAGTGGTTTATGTCATCCAAGTCATTTTCCTACACTATTGATTAAGGTTTCAATTCCTCTACTCTACAAATTCCTTTGTAATATAAAAAAGCTGTAATTTTAACTTCTTTTATTTAATGACTCGAATAAAAATAACGTCCAGGTATTTATAAAATTACAGGTAGCCATTGATGGAGTTTCAGGTTTAGGTTAAGAGGCTAGGTACCAGAACATTATTCTTTTTCTAGTCGTCCAGTAGTGGTGCTGAGTGCTACTGGCCCTATATATTAGCATCATTTTTTTATTTTTTCATTTTTTTTTAAAGAAGATGAAGACGTATTTGTCTTGTTTATATTATAATTAACAGATTTAGGGAAAAAACTAGATTTCAATTTCGACCTGAAATGAAAATATATACTATATTGCTCAAAATGTTTTGAGGAAGTTTCCAATATTGACCATAGCCGCTTTTGTGGAATTGATGATTGGAACGGTTAATTATTAATGTTAAGTATTGATTATTGAAGTTTCTTGAACTAACTAGAATTTGAATTAATATTTTCAAACCATATTATTTAATTAATGATGACTCAACTAATATTTATTTCTGGGTCAAACGTATGGAAAGTTAAAAATAAAAAAAATACTACATATAATTGCATTTGAATATTTTCAATCCACGATCTACGAAATTTATACGTTGTAATAATTTGTTAAACAAAATACAAAGCAGATATACAAATAATTAATTGTGTCGAATAATGATTCTCCCCATATGTGGAGTTAAATGTTTCAGTACCGTTGAACTTGGTGTTCTGTCTTCATTTACTCAAGGAGTTTCAAAATGTCGTAAATCACCCACCGAACTTTAAAGTGTCGCTTGTTACCTACTCATTAATAAACCATTATACTCTTTTAATTTGATAAAATATGTGACGTGGCTAATGGAGAGTATGTGGCACATACAACCTGCTAATTATGCCAACAAAGCAATTTTTACCCACCATGTGGTCGAACACGACCGGTTGAGATATGAAACTCTTCTCAGCCTGGCCCAACAAGATGACACTGTATCTTCATCTCCAAATCAATTCTTCTTCTTAATTCCTAACCCTAAAAATACACTATCTTCACCCCGATATCCATGTCCATAACTTCACACCATTGAGAGATTGAACATGTTGCACATGAACGTACGTAATTGGGTATGTAAGGGTTCTTTGGGGTTCGCATCTGTTTGCAGAAGAATTTAACTTTTTATCTGATTTTGAGTTTGAAAAGTTCACAAAGAAAATACAGAGATCGAGAAGTTCCTAAAGCGTCTGCATATTTTGTATTTCTTCATGAAGGCTACGAAACACAATTTTATTGTCTTTTCATAGGAGTCAAAACTGTTATATGTTTATTTTATGCCGGTCAAATTGTGTTGGTTCCAAATTAATGGGTATTGCCGGGCCTCGTTACTGGAATTGGCCACAAGCGGAATTTGAATTTGGGGTTCTGGAAATAGAGATCTAGCGATGTAATTTTACTTCTAACACTTTTGGAATTCGGAAACAACACCAATTTGGGTTCGATTATTGACGGTCGAATTTCACCGATGGCAATCACGGCTATATTGTCGTCGCCAGTGAAGGGGGTAGTGGAAGTGGAGTTTGGAATTGGGACGCTGAAATTTCTTGAGTTATGGCTTTCCTTTGGAACTTGGGGAGAAGACGTGTTTTATTTTGGTTAATTAATAGCAAGTTATATTTTTTCCCAAATCAGAATTTTCCATGCATATGATTTATCGGATGTATCTTAAGTGAGTAACCATAAAAACTTTGTAAAGTTTAATGAGTAATTGAAAACATCCTACAAAACAAAATAACCATAAATAAACCAAACCAAATCAAAACTTAATATTACAAATTAACCGAATGGTTATTTTCTCAAAAAACCATCAGCTTTTGGTTTGGTTTGATTTTCTTAAAACCACTACTAAACCAAATCACTTCCTGACATAGTCACCCCAATAGTCTCTCTATTTTTTGCTCTTGATACCACCTCTTCCAAAACTGTTTATCTTTCACATTTAATGTTAATTATTTAATTTTATCATCTATTTTATTCATTAATGTTTAACTTCTTTATATCCCACAAAAGATTTTGACAGTTGAAGTTTCTAGGTGTTTAATTACATAGAGTGAATTTGGACAGCAAAACTAACTCTTTAAATTAAAATGATAAAATAGAGAGTCTATTGGAACACCTTTTTATGATTTAATTCCCCTTCAATTTTTTCCATATATATTAACAAAAAAGTGTTTAATGTACTTGGAAAGAATATGGGAACATCTTTGTAGGACGGAGGACTACTTTTCACTAATTGGTCTCTTGACAAATTATAACATTAAGAGCTTGTTTGAATATCTCTTTATTTTTTGAATTTAGAAAGAGAATTTTTAATGAGTGGAAATAAGTGGTGGATATTTAATTGAAGTTTGAAATGTGTAGTGATTGTTGAGTAGTTATTAAATCAACAGTCAAATCATGGTAGGTGAATTTATAAAGAGAAAAAATAAAGAGATTCAAACAACCCTTTAGGTAACAATTTTAACGATACGCACAATGTGCAGGTGATCATTCATTTTACGTAGAAAATGGTGGGGATGTGATCATTTTTCTACGATACCCACAATTGATAGGTGATCATTCATGTTATGTTAATTTCAAATCCACCACTATGAAATTCATTGTTTCTTACTAGCTAAAAATGATAAAAATTAAATGACTTGAATAACTTTTTATATACACATACATTTTTTTTTTTTTTACAAATACCTCATTAGAAAAACCTAATCTAACTTTTTAATCTTCACTGCAAACAAGAACCCTACTTTATTTCTTTGCCATATCACATGGTTACATGAGATTGTCAATCTGGCAACTCCCAATTATATCCCATACCAACTAATATTTTCTTATTAATTCTTTACGTCATTGTCCACACCCCTTCACCCTTGAATATAGTCTGCAATCTCTCTCTCTCTCTCTCTCTCTCTCTCTTCGGTTTTGCTAATAAAATAGGTAACCTTCCCAAAACACCCCAAATCACACTGCAACCCACCACCCCGTCTCCTGAATTCCGGCAACCCCATCCTCGTAGCCCAACCCGTCTTCCGTCGATCCCAACCCCCGCTGTACTGCAGACACGCCGGAGAATACCCGTCAGCAGCTACCTCCCGCCCCCAAATCAGAAGAAGATTTCGGCCACCAAACAATTATAGTCAATAGAGACTGGAGAGTTGAGCCCAGTGATATCCTCCGTCCAAGGCCTTCAACATCGCCAGAAAAGGGTCCGTCGAAATCCTTCAACCGCTGCAAATCTTGTTATTTATGTAAACAAATTATTCTGAGCATTTAAGTAAACAAATATTATTGTTAAAGAAGGGCAAAGGTCGCCGGAAAGTCACCAAATATTGAAACATAACACCATAACACCACAAAATATGGCCGAGAGAATGCGAAACTGTAAGCGTACCTGATTTAGTCATGCCAACACAGCTGTCAATAATAGTGAGAGCCTTATAAACCTTGTCTCTGGCTGCGAGTCCAGTTTGCTCTTATCCGTCAAGCTCTCAAACAGGATTTTATCCAAAGCCTACAACAAAATTTCACCGAACACTTCTCAGCATATGGATGACAAAGACAACAACGATCATAAACAAAAACACAACCTTTTTCGCATATAGACACTTACATCGGAGCAATTACTAATGAGTTCGCGAAGGAAGATCTCCTTGTTGCTGTAAAAAGTGTTGATGATGAGGCTGAAAAGCTGATTGCCGGGTCGGTCCATGGATTTAAGGGGCTACGCTAAATTTAAATAGAGGCCATTTTTAAAAAAATTTCAAATTAAATAAGGTTTTAAAGGTTTAAACCTTGAATATTTAAATTTCATGTTAAATAGGTAAGTAAAATAAGTAAACATTTTAATAATATTTAAAGAAATTTTCATCTCAATAGGATTTAATATTTGTCAATTTGTAAGATATTTGATTATATTTTATTATTTAAAAAGTACATATACATTACTAAAACATTAAGAGTGCCGTATTCTTGTATAAAATTTTATTAAAAATTTAATATTTGGTATTTGAAATTTAACAAAAATTACAAGAATTGTAACTATTATTAAACACAAAAAAATAAAAATAAAAATTTAAGTTGGCCCTTTAAAAAATAAAATTATAGATATAAGGATTTGAACATTTGACCTATAATTAAAGATGGAGACTAAAAGGTATAACTTTACCACTAAGCTACGAAGCAATTTATAATAAAATTGTATACGTATTATTTTTATTCTATGTATTAAACATGTATTTCAAAAAACTCGACTATAAATTTTTCGTCGCATTATAACTAGGGGCCATAAGCGACCGCTTTGGTCGATTACCCTCAGGGCCGGTTTTAGCTGATTGATTTCGGCTTGGGAGGAAAAGGTCTCTGTTTCTCCCATCATCCGCCATCTTTTGCAAACAAAGTAGGGATCAGAGAATCTCAGAGAGAAGAAATTAACAGATATATCTACCTTTAAGATTGCCGAATTGCGAGACTGAGCTTCAGTTTTGGTTTCTTGTTTTGGGTGGTGGAGGAAGAAATGCTGAGGTGTGAATCTGGCCCCTTTTTTTTTCTCCTCATCCGGTAGGCTGCTGAATGGGATTTTCTTAGCAAAACCCCCTCTCTCTCCCTCTCATCTTCATCCTCAAGATTAGGAATGACAATTTAAACCGACATCGACCGAAAATCCGTAGGGCCCAGATCTGAATGCGGTAAATTCCCCCCCGGCTGATTGGCCCGTTGGGGTAAATTGGGTCTCGGGGCAGGGCGGGGTCATGGTCGACCCGAACTGCCCCTACCCCATTTAAATTAAAAAATAAAAATAAATTAAAAATAGAAAAATAAAAAAACATATTTAAAAAAATCTAAATTGATCAGTAAACGGGTCAAAACCCCAACCCGATCCTCCCCCAATTTTGGTGGGTCACGGGGAGGGGCAAAAAAAAAAAAAAAGTTTCTCAGGGTCAAGGGGGTCCACCCTGAGCCCGACCCATTGCCATCCCTACTCAAGATCTTCACTCCAGGTGGCTAAAAATCGATTCGACACAAATTCTAACTCCTCAAAGCTTGGAAGGAGAAGTCCTTGAAAATTCATTGTTTTATCAATCTATTTTCCTCGAATGGTGAGGCCTGATTAGCTTTATCTTCAAATTTCTTTAGATATACTCGATATAAACATCAAATTCAAAATTTAATACAATTTTTCGCAGAAACCCTAAGCACAACCTGCTAAAGGAAACGCAAATAAAATTCAAAATCATCGTAATCTCTCTCATGAACCCATAAGTGTTACATATAACCTTTTTTTTTTAAACACAATCTAGTTAAACCAATCACATTTACATATTTGACAGGGCTCACTCACACTGCATAAATCTCAACTACTCATTCTTATTAAAATCAATTCTATTTTTAGACATAAACACTTGCCGATGAACAACGCCAACGTAACCTTGGCCCAAGGCATTTGCTGTGATGTCATCATGGGCCTAAAATGTAACATGCTAAGAGCAGCCCGGCCCATTACCCGAGAAGTTACATTTCTGTACCCTCGCCCCGCAACATGTGTCGTTCCAAAATTCCAATAATTTGCTTGAAAAACTGCCGCCAAATTCCACCAAAAACAAAAATTTCATCCTTTCAAACAGTCCCGCCCAAACCCTAAATGAAATAATTCCCTCTCGATTACCTATTAGAAATAGCATACGCATCCTCGTTTCGAATTGGAATTTTCACTTTTTGTTGCATTCGCTGCGTAATTCGGTGATGTTCTTTTGATAATCGAAGACGAAATGGCAGGCAATGGAGGTTCAAAATCTTCGAATCCACCGAGAGGGAGGAAGAGAGTGGAGGCTGATTCTTCCTCTTCCGTTTCAGCTATTCTCAAACGTGCCAAGGATGGAAGTGCCTTTGCCAAATGGTATCTGATTATTTATGCATCTCCATGCTTTCAGATTTGTGCTTTTTTGCAACTTTATCATTTCTGGTGGTCTTTTTTTATGTAATTTGCAGTGACGACTGCAACAAAGATGTAGCCGTGGCGTTGATTAGCTTCCACAGCTGTAGCCTAGATGCGAAAATAAAAATGAACTTGGGTACTCCCCCCACCCCCTTCTTCCGGTTGCTTGATTTTGTAGATCTAGGGGAGTTTTAATGAATAAATGCTATATATAGTTTATGTACATAATACTTGCCAAGGGTTGAATTTCGATTAATACTGAATGTTGAATGTTTTGATTTTTGGGTAATTCAAAAGGTTGTTTTTAATGACTTAGTTCAATTATATGCAGGGGCTGTGGAAATACCAAGTGAGATCAAGAAAATCACAACAGAAAAGTATGCTCACAGATTTCACAATTTACTATTGTTTTGGATTTGACGTGTGTGTGTTACCAACAAATTTCTTTACCGACGAGCAGAAAGAAGGGAAAATCAACAGAACCAAAGGAAAAGAAAGCCAAAAATCCTAATGCTCCAAAACGCCCTCCAACTGCCTTCTTCATTTTCATGTACTACCTCTCTCACTTATGCTGTTTATGACATACGCACCAACGATCTGTTTTGTATACTGTTTGCTAATAATTTTTGTTTGTGTTTTATTACCAGGGATGACTTTAGGAAAACATTCAAGGAGGCTAATCCTGATTGCAAGAGTGTATCACAGGTAAAAATCAAGTAGTGCCATGTACTGATTCTTGTGTTTGGCTATTTTGAGGTTTCTAATTGTGCAACACATTGGGCTTTGAATATTAGGTGGCCAAGGAGGGTGGTGAGAAATGGAAATCCATGACCGATGAAGTGAGTTCTTCATCCAACCCACAAATTAACTCTTCTGACATGTTTGATTTAACCTAACTTGTTGAAACTCCAATTATCACCAGGAGAAGAAGTTCTACACTGACAAAGCTGCAAAACTTAAGGCAGAATATCTTAAAGCCAAGAAGTCAAATGAAGAAGAAAATGAACAGGTATGTTGTTCTTAATCGACAATTGACAATGGCATTATATTCCTCTTCCGGTTAACAGTCTGATATTCTGGATGAATCTGTGTTTTGTTTAGGAGGGGGGTGATTCTGCAGAGAAGGAAGATGCTGTGGAGGTAGAAGCGGATGATCAATAGATTATTTCAAATTTTCATTCAGTATTATATGGGAGACATATCTCTTGTTTAGTACTTAATTAGATTTAAGCTCTCTGTAAATTTTTGGCTCTTAGCAATTGATTAAGCTACGTTTCTTTTCTGAGTTGGAATGCTATTAGCTATATAGATTGCACTGTTTCTGTTCAGCTTACAGGCTTTCAAAGGAAGTGAAGGAATTTATTTTTCCAGAACATGAATCCCCCCCCCCTATTGAAGCGTTTTTTTTTTTTTATGAAAATTGTTCTATTGAATTTGTTTGTCTTTAAATGAGAAAATGGCCGGGCGTGTTCAGTTAGATAAGTAATGGAGAAGTATGGTCTTTAGTATTATGATTATTACTATTTTATTTTTTTAGAAAATAATATAATAATAAAGTAAAATGATGAAAAGTTTTTTGGCACTTAAAATTGGGGGCTTTCTACAAAGACAGATCTGTTTCCATTTGGAAACAGATCTGCTGATGTGGAGGGCCAGGTGGAGAAAACAATACAACAATTTTGGCCATTTTCAAGCCACGAGAAAGCCGAATTGACTGGGATGGGAGTTACCTCGCCCAAAACTACCGGGCCGGAAGCTACCAGCGGCCCCGCTACCCTCCTCCCACCACCTGCCCCTGTCTGCCGGACAAGAATATCGACAGCCAACCGGCACTCGACGGCGTCAGCGGCTGAAGCACCGTCCCCGACAAGAAGAGTATCTCAAACCGGCGAGTCTCTGTGAAGCTGATGATGATATGATTTTTCTTGTACTTTTCAACTTTGCTCAACCCAACACTACTTATCTAATCAGGATTGGGTTAGATTAAAAAAGGGTTCGTTATTTTTCTCTTCTGGATTTTTTCAGTTCTTGCTTCTTGCAAGTCTTCTCTCTCTTGATTAATCAGTGTGTGTTTGTGTGTGTGTGTGTGAGAGAGAGAGAGAGGGGAGAAAGGGAATTTAAATCATTTTCTTTCAGCTTTGAGTTTAATTTTGAGTTGGATTCTGGGGATCTGCAATTGTGCATTGAAGAAGGCGATCAGAAATTTTGCGTTTCAAGAGATAGACAACCCTCTCTGGTGGTCTTCTCTGGAAGAATTGAAGGCAAAGATATAAGTGAGAGCAAAAATTGGGGCCCCTCCACCTGGTACTCCACCTCGGCAGATCTGTTTCTAAATGGAAACAGGTCTGTCTTTGTAGCAAGACCCCTTAAAATGGCTCTCACTTTTTGATGTTGATGTATGTATGCATGTCAAACAGAATTAAAATTAACGGTGACATTTGTTTAAAATTGGTGTTTGTTTTTTAGCAAAAAAATTTGTGAATCAAATGAGTAATACTATATGGTACTTTCTTGTAAGGGGAGAGCTAGAAAATCACCTTCCATTGTGGTCTATTTTATTTTTTACACAAAAAGGCAAAGTTTTGAGGAAAAATATTTACAAACGTTTTAGAATGCCCTTTATTTAATTAGCGGTTATGTTTGATGTATTCTATTTTCATTTTCAAAATTAAATAGGAGTATAATTGTAAATGAATATAAAAAATAATGCTAAATGTAGAAACAAGACTGTAAATAAGTCAAATAAAAATGGAAATGTGTAAATAGAATGAAGGGAGTATTATTATGTAAATAAGTCACATTGGCGTGTTGTGCGACGTTGACGTGTCGCTTAGAAATGCTTACTGCATAAAAAAAAAAACACTATTGGTTTCTTAAAAGCCACAAGTGGTTCACGTTATGGTGCTATACTTTTGATGCGTTATCATTTTCAGTGTTATTGGTGCTTAACACTAATTTGTTTAGGTAATAACTAATATTTTATGGTGTTGAGTCTGGGTAGTGTTATTATATAATATAACTCAATCAAGATTGAGAAATAGTATCGTCTAGACGTCTACTGTCTAAACAATAAAGATATAGTATATAAATAATAAATGAATTATATAAAAAAGTAAAAATAAATTATTGAAAACGTTTATCGTTCAGGTTCAACTATCAAAACCTTATCTCCGCTTCGTTCCCTGGATTTCCACCAACTATCGATCTTTCCCCAGATAATTTTTGCCAGACTGCATTATTCTATTCTTTGATTTGATTTGAAGAAAGCAAAAAAATAATGTCAGCATCTTCATTATCAGTGGCTACCACCGCCACTGCTACCACCATTGCTGGTTCTTCTTCTTCACTTCTCCGTTATTCGGTCTCCACCACTCATTTCCTCCCTTTTAGAACAAAACCCATAACGAACGCAAGCCTCAAGTTCAATTACACTCTCAATTCCCAACCTTTCCCCCACCCCTTAGTATTCTGTTCTTCGGCTGCATTTGATAGTGTTGAAACCACCCAAGAAGAAACTCGGGAAATAGCCTCCGCAGAAGCAGCAAAAGCAGAGCAAGAAGTTGTTGAAGGGGGTGAAAACGATGAAGGAGTTGAATCACAGTCAGCTGAAGCTGGGCGATTGTATGTGGGCAATTTGCCATTTTCAATGACATCTTCTGAGCTATCAGAAATTTTTTCAGAAGCTGGCCGTGTTGCTTCAGTGGAGGTTAGATTTTAGCTTTTTCTTGACCCTTCACTTCCACTGTGGTTCTGGTTTGGTATCCTAATTGTTAATTGCTACTAAGATTGAAGTATCTTCATATTATCTCCCATATGATTTGTATAAAATTGGTAGGAACCACACTCCTTTATAACCCAGTTAACAGCTCGTTCCTCTGCAAACAATACAGATTCTTATATTTTTGTTGGTATTTATGTCTCAATCGTATTTGATCTGTAGTTCTAATATTAATGCTTCTTTGGGTTTTCTGCTTGTGAATATTGCATCACGTTGATAGAGTACTATGTTGTCTTAACCATATAATTCATAGATAATTCTTGAAGAAGATAATGGATGGCAAAATCATTCTAGAGAGGTTAGGCTATAGGAAGGGCTGCTCATGTCTCTTGTAAATCCAAGAGCATTTTATCTCTGGCTTATGATTACTTTTCTTGGAATTTCTCCCAATAATTTCCCCTCAAATAAGTAGAGAAAAGTCTCCATCTTCCTTTAAAGCAGGTAGGACATATGCTTCATCGAAGCCCACATCAGCCTAGATCAGAAGCAATGGCCTTGAGAGTCAGCTGAGGTGTTTTTTCACTTGCTCTTTTACATCCACATAGATAATAGGTAACATTGTTCTACTTTCACCAAAGGAAAAAGAAAAGAAAAGAAAAGATATAGACATGGGTGAGATTGGGAAGTCTTCACTTTAATTTGTTCTCCCCTCAAATTGTACACTAGGGAATCTGAGTTTTTGCACGACTTTTCCCAATTTCAAATTTAGTGGTGAAATTATTGAAAAATTGTGCTGACTTTTTCCTTTAATAGATTGTCTATGACAGAGTTACAGACAGGAGTCGTGGATTTGCATTTGTTACAATGGGCAGTGTTGAGGAAGCAAAAGAGGCAATCCGGTTGTTTGATGAATCTGTAAGTGTCTATAGTTAAATATGCATCTGAATGTAACTGCTGTATGGCATGTTCTCTTAAATTATTTTTGGAATCATAGATCCCTTAAAACACTGGTGAATAGTTTTAAAACAAGTAATAATATTAAAACATGAAAATAGCATGTGACTATCCTATTACTTGAGCTGGACATCTTTTTCATCTGTATGTGCCCATTGTGCTTCTTGCAACATTAAAAAGCCAGCATATTGTGCTAATTTGCTGACCGTTTGCTCAAAAATCGAGCCTACCTGACCCAAAATGCGCAAAAGAAAATAAAAATGAGAAATATTTTGGTTAAGTGTAATTAGGAGATATGGTCAGGATTTAGGATGTGATTAAACTGATTGTTTGAAGAAGAATCTACTACACTGCAGTTTATCAGCTGCGTGCGCGGCACATTTTGCATATTGGACTGTTATTATGCCCTTTAGATGGAAAGTCTTTGGTAGATATAGCACTTTAGAGCATCAACTGGGTGAATTCCATTTTTGGTAGATTATTCAGAAATCTGGTGGTTCCTATGGAAACGTCTGCACAAGTTTGAACTTGCGATGAATCTGCAGGATAGAAATTCAAAAATCCTCTAGACATGCACCCTAGTGTTGCTTTGTTTTGCTAGCCTCGACTGATAATTATTTATACTCATCTCTTATGTCTTAAAGAAGAACTTTCTTTTATGCGATAAAATTATGGCTATGACATGATGAAAAACCAAATAAACACAAAAATCAAACTACACAGATAGAATCTCCTAACTTAACATGTTATGTACCTGTTCATTTACATACTTAAAAAATATATATGTAAACATATGCTGTCAAATTTGTAATGACTTTTAAAAGTTTCATATTGGCTATTAGTAGTGAAATCAAGTCAGACAATGCTGGGAGGTATTAATGTGTGTTTCAAATCTTCAGCACACAGTCGCTAATCGCCACCGTGTTAAATCATTTTCTTCTTCTTTCATTGCTTCTGTCCAATAGATTTATCAGTCATATGTTAGCAAGTGTGATTAACAATAATGCTTTCAACTGCTACCGTAATCTGGTCAAAGCAAATTGGAGGCCGGACTGCTAAGGTGAACTTGCCTGAAGTGCCAAGGGGAGGTGAAAGGGAAGTAATGGCTCCAAAGATACGAAGTAGCTATCAGGGTTTTGTAGACAGCCCCCATAAGATATATGCTGGGAACCTCAGCTGGAGCCTTACATCTCAGGGCTTAAGAGAAGCTTTTGCAGATCAACCGGGATTCCTGAGTGCCAAGGTCATCTATGAGCGGGACTCAGGAAAATCTCGAGGTTTTGGGTTTATTAGTTTTGCATCGGCTGAAGAAGTAGAATCTGCATTAAACGCCATGAATGGGGTGGTAAGGTGGACTTGAATTGTAATTCATTTGTCCATAACATTTGGTTAATATCCTTTGTTGACACCTCTGTTTTACTGTGCAATGCAATTAGGAGCTTGCAGGGCGGCCATTGAGGTTAAACTTGGCCGAGCAGAGAGCTACAGCATCTGCTTCTGAGGCTAATCGGAGTACTTCAGAGGATGGCTTGAAGAGCTATGATGTGCTTTCAAGCTTTAATGCCTGATTTATGCAGTACATTACAAGATGTATCCGGACTCAATAGTAGCCTGAATAAGGATTTAGCTTAGTTTTCTTCACTAATATTGTTTAGTACTATTTTTCTTCCTTATCAAACATGCCCGATGAGTTCTAGGAGAATCTGGAGTTGATATTATTTGTGAGGGGGATGACAGAGCATTTAATTTATGTGGAATTATTGCTGAAGCAATTTTGTTATTGGTGCACGTGGAGGGATCCTTTTCCTATTCGATTTGTATTCTTATGTAACGATTAAGGATGTACAACTAGAAGAGGAATAGTATTATCTTACATAGGTTTTCATGAAATGGAAACGAGAATACAATATGTAATGTACATTCTGGTTTCATATACTTTTGATGTATTTGAGTCATGGTTTATTCATCAACTGATGTCTAAAAGAATAGAAACTTGGAAGTCTTCGAAAACAAATCATTGTGGGGAAAGATCCCAAAGTGATATACTTTAGTGACAAATGAAGTCCTAAAAGTTTTGTTGATCCTTCAGCGGTAGAATGATTGAGAAAATGTATCAGAGAACAACTGTTACTTTTAGATTCGATGTAAAGAAAAAAAATAACTCATATGGCGTTGTGATCGCCAGCAAGAAGTGCGTCTGCTGCAGAGTCCAAATCATGTGGAAAGAAAACCCTGTAGGAGAAAATTCACTCTTAAAAAAACAGTATGCATACAAACACTCCATATACAATGCTTTCACAGACAAAAATCATTAAATCAACACTTAAAAAAGATACCACCTCTACTGCTTGTTCCGTGGTTGTTATCAAGAAAGCCATATTTTCAAGAGAAATCAAGATCAAAAGAAAGAATTTCCAATAGGTGGAATTGCAAAAATGTAGTTGATTTTGATAGAAGGTTACCTGCATGTATTGTGATATATAGTCTTGCTCAGTTGATCTATGTCAGCAATGCCTTTACAGCCAGCTACTACTTCAAGTACTTGCCTGAATTTATAGCAAAAGAAAGAACAAATTTCGCTAGAATTGAAACGAAATTAGACTGTCTATACCATAGATGGGAAGCAGTCAGAAAGTACGCTTAGCTTATTTATATACTTGGAGACAAATAAGATGTACAGATAGTTGATAATGCAGCAAGCAAATATGTAACCATATGTTCATTACTATATTGAGTAGTTTTCATCATTAAAATCTTGCACCAGCTCCCCTGGAAAGATAGGCATCACTTTAGCATTGCCATCGTGTTAACCACTGACAATTTCATTGTTTCATGAAAAATCAAAAATAAAAAAATGCATCAATGCTAAACGTAAGAAAGATGGTGATTCCCAGCATCAACATATGGTTTAAAAGTGCAGCATTTCATGAGTGACCAACTGCATCGCCAATCAGTCACATATTTACTAATATACACTGCTAAAATGGCTTAATATGCAGGAGGAAATTTTATTTTATTTTTTTTTTCCCTTTTTTAATATAACAAGAATACTTTGAAAATGACAAAACTTGCTGAGGATGTGACTTTTATCATTTCCTGGCAAGAATTCGCACATAATGAATGAAGTGAAGCAGTCAAAACTAAATGATGTTTTCATTCATTTACTGAAAAAGAATATATTAGATTTTGGATCTGTTAAACCATGCATCCAAAGGTGAAAAGTTCTGCAGTTTGAACTTTTGCCTCGTAATGAACATCTGTCTCATTTCTCCTCGAAAAAATGTACATAACAAATATTTATCAAGCAATATGCATATTATGGCACTCACCGCACCAAGCATGGTTCATTACGACCTTTGACAGTGGATTCTATTTCTAGATCATACTTCTCCTTTTTCTTAGAAGGCCACAAGGATCTCACGTAACTAATCCCTGCATGTGTATTCTTGATTTCGCAGTATGGTGAATCTGTCTCAATCATCATTCTTTCAATGGGAATCCCCTTTACAACATCTAGATTCTCAGCAGTCTTGAGCGAGCATCCATTTACACCTGCATAAGAAAGTATACAGAATAAGGAAGGAACGTGGAATAAGTAAAGAGAAGAGAAATTATCAAGAACCAAATGAGTTGATAATATATATGTGCAGTGGAAGAGCTAAAAGAAGGGTGAAAAGAAATGCATTCACCTATAAAAAGATTATTGAACGCAAGTAGTCTGTCACGATCTTCAGCACTACCAGTAAAAGAGTGAGCAACCCCAGAGCAGAACCTGCAAGACAAGAAAATAGATGGTGATGAAATCTGCAGACCTAATAAATTAAAGTGCCACTCGATAGTAAAGAGATCAAAAGAGAGAAAATGATGAATATCTTCAGAAAAAGATAATAAAGGAACTAACAGAACAGAATTAATATTAAGCAACTATCTTGCTGCAGTGAGTTTCTTGTACTCATCCAGATTGTGCCCTTTCTTTTTCCTTTTAAAGTTCCCATTATTAGTTCGAGAATATCCCCAAAAACGAATAGAAAATATATGTACATACATAAATAGGGTGAGGGGTGGTCTATTGATTGGACCCCTGCCTTGCATGTAAGCCTATCCTACCTCCCGCTCATCTAGCAAAATGAGGCAAAGAATAATATCTAAGTAGGAGCCTTCCCAACCAGCCCCGATTTTTCCACCTGACTAATAATAACGCTTTAATCACTACAGACAGTAAATCAAAGGGAAAAATAATTATGAAACATATTAGTAGTGACTACCCCACAGTTATATTTCACAGGATCTTCTTGATACTTTTCCATGATCGCGCAACTATGGAACATGTTGTCACCCTCACTCTTCCTTTAATTCTATTTTCTTCTTTTTCGTTAGCTGATGCTTAGTCTTCTCCAATCATTTGAAGTTTTGCAAATAACTTCTATAAGTTGGACTAAAAGAATCCCTTAACAAATGGACCTATCAGATCAAAAATTGATTGAAGAAATGAATGACTTGGTGCAGATCATTTCTAGGACTTCCAACGCATTACAAGAGCCGGACAACTCTTCATTAGTCAATCAAGCAATTGACACAGACAAGAAAAGTAAGGTATGCGATCTCATTCAAAGTGAAACAAATGGCATAGTTTTGGAGATTTCGTGGTGAATATTTCAGATAACTGAAGGATGAGTTTTGAAGCAGCACAATCTCAGGTAGCAGCTTCCAAGTTTAACTACCAAGCTCAACCAGATTATCCTCACTTCACTAATTACACAGGAATAGTAGGCTACATATACTTTGACGTTGACAAATAGGGGGACATTTTCTGCGGTGCCTATATGAAGTCCCCTCCATATTTCATGAGGATTTGGAAAATGATTGGGGGCATGACAATTACAAGTATGTTGCAACACAGAGGAAGAAATATAGATTTTACTAAGCCATAGCTGACTGTACCACTTATTTTCCACTTTGTTCAGCATAATCTGTATTTCTTTTGTGTATCACTCAATGGAGGTCAGCTATAGCCCACCTTCAAAAGTAGTATTCTGTTGTCATTTATATTATTAACAAAATAAGCTACTAATAGTGCTTTTAGAGAAAATAATAATAAATAATAATAACACTAAGCATGACCCAGAAAAAGTAGTCTGTCGATAAGGCTGGTTCTGCTTGGCTAAATTAATGATCTATTTGATATTATCATATTAAAGAGACATGCTTGCTCATCTAATAAGCATAATTAGAAATTTTCATTTAAATTGAGCAAAATAATAACATCATCACTTCATTTGAGCACAGACACTTGTTAATTAGTTTGAAACACATAGCTTTCCAAATAAGCATACAGTTCCAGCTACTTTGCATACGATCAGCTGCGTTGCTGGTGTTAATAACTAATATGTACCGATCTATGCATCACTTTACTGTTCGACATATGAACAAGGTTATTAAAGAAGAGTTGATCAATTATGCATTTCTCCTCAATATTTGGCACAACTAAATTCAGATTAGAGATTTTATTTTTTAAGATGAACCATATAGCAGCCCATGAATGGAGACCTTACAAATTAATTGTAATATGTTGTGACGATCTCACATCTAAAGGAAACTCATGTTCACATACGAAGAAGTAGATCATTTTACAAGAGTAAGAAGTAGATATAAATAAATAAATAACACCGATAGAGAGAGAGAGAGAGAGAGAGATCCACAGTGGTTGAAAAAGATGTTATTGCAGTGTTCCAAGAGACATAGCAGCTATGGACCAAATAGAATGAGAAAAAGGGTTCGTTTGACCATCTGAATTGATTGGATAATGCTTAGATTGTTGTTGAACTATAAAAATGACATGGTACAGTCTCACTCAAGGGCAAAGTGATGTGTGATAACGGAAAATCTGACTCCATGGCCCATGCTTCAATCTCAACTCTCAAGTTTGTAACTGCAGTTTTTTATTTTATGTAAAAACTATCAGTGTTTGGAACACTAAGAGTGGAATCACAGTAAATACCGTGTCCATATAAACACAGAGAAAAACTATGCATGCCTCATGTTAAAGTGTATTGTATCAGAAGTTCTCACTTATGCCACAAAGCATTTACCCTTCAGTTGTAAGACCACTGCAGTATCTACTCAAACTCTGTCTGTTACTCTTAGTTAGGGAAGATTTAACTTGAAGAAACTCATCTCTACCATGCAGAAACCAAAGTCTCTAGTAGGGGAAGTAAAGCAACAGCTAATTAAGTGCATCGGCTAAACAGGATTAGCATCATCTGTTTAAGTCCACGAACTTTACCTATGATTATTTCGTTCCAGAATGTTGCAGAAGTCTTCAGCCGCCGCTCGCATGTGGAGAAACATTGGCAGCTTCATGGTCCATGCTAATTCAAACTGCTTCTCAAAGTACCTTTATTGTTACAACATGAAAACGAGGTAAAATATAGAATTGATGAAACGAGTCAGAGACAACTGACAAGCAAAAGATGTTTAAAAAGAAAAATTAAAGAGCCAGAATTTCTCATGCACACGATCTTTGTGTTCAGACTCCCTCTTCAAAGGAAAAATATGTAAATTGAGATCAGGTGAAAGGAGAAACAAAATGATACCGGAAGCAACCACATACTTCTTTTGAATCTCAGCTGGGCAAAAGTGAAGCCTGTCATAGTCCAATCCACACTCGCCGATTGCCACCACCTTGCTTGAATGATGTTTTTGCATTTAGTAAAAAACATATAAAGCCAACCAACACGATGGGAAATTTGACTTATATGCCAAGAATACATTGAAGTTTAACTAGACTTATCAACTGATTATAGGGAGAAGAATACATCCATGAATTATTTTTAAAGGAAATATATTATAAGAACATAACATATTTAGGCAATATAAATTTTGTAAGTCAAATCATTAAATTCAGTTTTAATATGCTCACAAGTGCGTGTGCCAGACATAAAAAGGCACGATAAACATGCATACTTGTGTTTCTTGCAAAAATGATGTATGAGGAACAAAAAAAAAAGGGTTCCAGTTGCAATGAGGAGTAAAAGTTATGTCTTATACATTATTTATCAAATAGCATGGTAAAATTTGTTACAGTTGCTAGATATATATGGTACTTAAAGGTTAAAGAAACTTCAGCAGAAAGTACAGATTATGACATATTTGTTAATGGCATAAAGCATACCTTGCCTTTATCAACCCCATCTTTAGTCAATGAAACAAGAGCCTCGAAATGTTTCTCCGCATCGCCACTGTCATCAAATTCCTGACAGAGAGCATATGAATAAAATCATAAGAACATCGAAGTTTCTCAGATTAACAATTATAGCAAAACCTAGCCACGAAGTGAACATGTAATATTGAGAACGAATGTCTTACTTTGCATCTTGTTGGGTGCACACCAACTGTGCAGAAAAGTCTTGCTGCAGTGTAGTTAATTGAATTCATAATTAGAGAAACCGTGGTATAGTGGAGAAGGAAATAAGATAAAAGAAAAAAAAATGAAGGTAAAATTAGGTAGAGTAGAATAGAATGGTAGAAGTTGACTGACCGTCAGTTTCTGCAAGGGCAAGAGCTTCCTTTGATTCCTCGAGGGAGCCACCAGTCACCTGAAATAATAAGCTTGACCCAAATTACAAATTTTCAGGAAAAACCCAGATGAAGATAACACGAGGACAGCTTATTATAGAGCTTAAAATTTCAACATATTTTATCATTACCAGATCAAGTTATATGTTAGTAGCCTGAAGATGAGAATTGCTTCTGAGCTTTGGTTCAGAAGATATTTACCCCCCACAGCTTTAGAAACCAAATCCAGTTTTCATATTTGTTTCTCTACCAAATTTCCAAGCAGGAGAGCAATAAAACATGATGAAACTGAAGCAATAACCCTTTCATCTTATAACATTACATGGATATTGTTTTGTCGTTCTCAACTCCTAATCGAATTATCCGATACTCTACATTATAAACTGTAGTTGCTTCTTATTCTCATCCTCACTTAATCCTTATACTTAAATTTTCTTACCCTTATAAATTTCTAGAAACTCAGGCTTCCACATTTTCATATTAAAATGTATACAAAGTACCAGAAAGACTAGACCTTTTATGATAAACCCAATAGCTCCACTTATTCAGTAACAAAATGGATTTTATATAAATGAAAGAAGATAATACATGGGGAAAAGGTTATATAACCAACATGACAATTAACAGCAACAAACATCAAATCATTCTTAATAAATTTGGCTGAATGCATCGTATATTCTATCTCCTTGTTCCTAAACTAAATGCTTATCAAGTGCTCCAGAGCCAAGTTATTTTAGGTTACTAAAAGAACATTATAATTACAAAAAACAAAAAGATATGATAACAAAAACAGGTAATAAATTTACTGCTGAAAAAGCTGCATAGAAAAAGAATTACAATTATTCGATCAACACCGGCACTCCAAGCCCTGCTAAGCACTGCTGGAATATCAGCTACATGATATTGCTTCCCATTGTACAGTCCCTTAAACATACTATCTATAAATATTTTCCGCAATGCATTAGAGCTTTATCAGTTCTGAAAATTTTAAGAAAAATAAAATTAATAAAGACATAAGGAGATTATTGCGCACCTGTGAAATTAACCGCTATATCTGTTGTTTGAGTTACCAGATTATCAAAATAAAACAAAAAATTACGAAAAGAAGATTATAATTAAATGAATGTATAGATATTCAAGATAAACTGAATAATGATGTTAACTTGCTTGCCTATCATTCTTGTGCTCGCCATGGCCGTGTTAGGGAGATTTGAGAGAGGAAAAAGAAAGAGAAGGGGTTTTTGGTGCGGGGTGGGTTTTTTTTTTTTTTTTGGGGGGGGGGTGGGGTGGTATGGTGAGTAATAATTTTTCCTGAATTTAAAAATGAAAAAAAAAAAATGGTGGCTGCCAGAACTATTCCTAATATAGAAAATGAGTTCTTGATCTTTTATTTGTTTCAAAAGGAGTCATTTTAGTTTGATACGAATGTCGGGGCAATCAAGTTCTTGAATACGCCCAACTCAAGAAGCATAGAAAATTGTCGAGGCCAACCTTGAGCCTAGGTGTGTTCTTGAAAATTCCCTGTGTCATAGTATGTCTAGATTAATTTAAAATTACTTATTGTATATATAAGTGGAAGTACAACGATGTATGTTAACAGACCGGTAGATGGTAGACTTGAACCTTATTCTTACATAACCCGATCAATTCGATCAGGCCATGCATATACTTTCTAGAGAAACAATTTCTTCAATGAAAAATTTAATATCATATAATAATTGATAAAATAATAATAAAGTTTCTCTAGCAAGGAAAAGTTCTTCCTAAAACGCGTTATGCATTGGCAGATATATAATTATTATTAGTAAAAAATATAGACGCAGACATATAGAATATTGAATGGGAATGTTAGAAATTTGAACAAGTTTCCCTTCTCTAATTTCCTTGATATTTCCACATTTCCATTTCTCATACAGGAATTCCTTTGAATTGATTACCAGATGGCTCTTTTTGACGAGTCTTTTCTTAACCATTAATCAAACTTATTAATAACTCCTCATCCTCCCCTTGCCATTTCAACCACTTCCCATTTCATTTTTCATCTTCTTTTTCGTAATCTCAAGCTCCCAAATCCATATTTCGTAAGGTGGGTTGTGATCAGAAAAAGAAAAGAAATTAAATTCTTGTTCATTGTACTGTCTAATTCTATTCAATACTGCGTATATACCACAAGACTGTCTTGAAAAATGAATGATCTCCTATCATCATCGTTTTCCGGTGGCAATGATCAGTCACCTCCAGCATCACACACCATTCAGATGAGTGATCTGGGCGGGAACAATCTGGAGAAGTTTTTTAAGGACGTTGATTTGATAAAAGTGCAGCTAGACGCGCTGGAGACGCTCTATGGCCAGCTCCAGGCGGCGCATGAGCAGAGCAAGACGGTACACAATGCGCAAGCAGTTAAAAATCTCCGATCGAAAATGGACAACGATGTTTCGACAACATTGAAAAAGGCAAAGGCCATTAAGGCAGGATTGCAGGCACTAGACAAGGCTAATGCTGATAACAGAAAAATACCAGGATGTGGCCCTGGAAGTTCTTCAGACAGGACAAGAACTTCTGTTGTCAATGGCCTGAGGAAGAAACTGCAGGATATAATGAACAGGTTCAATGATTTGAGGGAAAGAATGGCTTCCGAGTACCGGGACACGGTGCAGAGAAGGTACATTCAATTAGACCAATCGTTTAACGACACACGTGTTGCCACATAGACCAACAGTATGTGCTAGAACAACACTCTAGATTGATATGCTTGGACATGTTGATTTATTAAAGTTAATTATCTTGAACAGGTACTACACGGTAACCGGAGAGAATCCGGATGAGAAGATTGTTGACAAACTAATTGAGACGGGAGAGAGTGAGACGTTCTTGCAGAAGGCCATCCAAGAGCAAGGAAGAGGACAGATAATGGACACAATAATGGAAATACAAGAAAGGCATGATGCTGTGACAGAAATAGAGAGGAATCTCAAGGAATTGCATCAAGTTTTCTTGGACGTGGCTGTTCTTGTGGAGAGCCAAGGAGAAGCATTGGATGACATTGAAAGTCAAGTTGGAAGGGCAAATTCTTTTGTTAGAGGGGGAACTCGTCAGCTCGAGGTGGCCAGAAAACATCAAAAGAATACTAGGAAATGGACTTGTTTTGCGATTATTCTCTTGTTGATTATTATTCTCGTTGTCGTCTTGTCTATCCAGCCATGGAAGTAACATTTGCGGGTTGAATACATTGTTAATCATCCGATTTGAGCTTGGTTTGTTTCAACTTGGTCCCTCGACTTTTGTTTCGATGAGAAGTGAGGATCAAGTTTCGATCCAACCTCAAATTTGGTCACTAATGGTGTTTTGGACCCAATTAGTTTGCCATATTTAGACGTCATATATTTTTTAAAAATATATATTTTTTAATCCTTGGTTTTCTTGATATTTGAGTGAGAGCACCCCCCCCTGGGGGCCCCCCTCTCAAAGCCCGCCAATGTTGACGGGAGAGAATTTGGGATACTTCTTTGTGAGAGGGAGTTGGAATTGCCAATTTTGTAATTGGTATTATTTGTACATATATTCTTCTATCTGGTGATATCATTTTGATGTTGATTGAATTGTTCTTTCTTGAGAAAATTTTTTTGCCTTGTTGATTATTCTTTTCCTCATTTTTACTTTGAATAAAAACGCTGTTATTAGTCTTGTTCTAATCTCGTCATCTATTTTGTTTTCGTCTTAAATAAAAAAGAAAAATAGTTAGATTGGATAGACTCAGATATAAATCTTAAAGACAATATTTAGTATCAAACTACTAGTGGGAGTTCGTCAATTAAAGACTTCAAGTGGCGTCTTTTTTTATACAAAGAAGATATGGGGGAAAGAGATTAGGAGATCTCAGATTAGTAGATGTAATTCGAATTCCAGACTTCTCGTTTGAAACGTAAGTATTTAATCACTGCGACACAAATTAGACCACAATGGTATTAGTATTTTGAAATGATGTAAATGAAATATAAAAAATATAATATATTTTAAACAAAATTATCATTTAACATGAAATTAATAATAATGATATTAATCTCTAGTGGCATGATTACCAATTCAATGTGTCGAGGTGGTGACATTTACGTAGTACTTGTCAAACGAAGAGAAATATATAATAAAGCATTTAAATGGATTTCTCATTTAATACCAACAATTACCACCTGTGACAAATAGTATTATTACTCATGAATATTACTCTATATAGATATATAAAAAAAATATTATTTGTGCATAAAAAATATACAGTCAATCGTAAAAAATGTATTACCACTCATAAATGAGTAATTTTAAGCAGACATGAGTATGTAATATAAAAAATTAACAATCTTAACACAAATTTGTGCACTTTTTATCTACCAATGAAACTGCACCACATTTACAATGTCAATTTTCATTTTCATTTTCATTTTCATGTTCCGCTAAATTAACAAGATTCTACCAGATATATTATTTGTATAAACTTTTGTATTGTACCTACATACAACGTAGGGAAATCAATCATAAGCAAAAGCCGGCACCAAGTGGAACCGGGCTCCAACGTTGAATTCAAAACATGATGATATAAAAGATAACGAAATTGGCATATAAATGGAGACCTTTCAACATTCTAGAATTCTTTTAAACAAATACTTGTGTTATTGATATAAGAGAGTGGATTTGAGAGCCACTAAACTTTTCAAAAATGATTACACATGCCACTGTAATTAAAAATTTATTTCTAATGCTAATGAACTTTTTAAAAAATTGTTTTCAATGCCGCTATACTTTAAAACTTACTTCATCTGCCATTGAACTTATAAAAAAACTTACTCCATTAACCACTCAATTAGTATTCAATTAAAAATTAATCAATCAAAATTATAGAAAATAGATTTTACTGTGTGACAGTTTCAATTATTAATATATGACACAATCAAATTACAAGTTTTCAATTGAGAAAATAACCGATTTAAACAAGTTGAATGACAAACCAAGTAAATATATTGATAAGTTCAATAATAGCTGGAATAATTTTTAAAGTATAATGACATGTGAGATAACTCTTGAACGATATATGGCAGTTAAGATAAATTTTAAAATATAGTGACATATAATATCACTTTTGAACATTTCAATGACATTTGAAATAATTAACTCAATATATTACATTACATAATATTTATAATTTAATCACAGAATTATAGAATCACAGAATGGCCCAATTATAATTTTGGGACTGCCTGCGTTACTACACACACACACACATAATGTAATTGCCCATAAATATTCCAACAATAACTGATAAAATTTTATCTTCAACCTCTTTCATACCTCCAAATTTAATACAAAAAATGAATGTCTCAAAAGCAGAACCGACTTAATCTGAATGTGGGAAACTTCCACAAATTCCCACTCCATTGATTGATTCATTCTAAACAGAGGGAAAACTTCTAAAATCCTTTCATCTAAAAGAATTTCGTCTCTTCTACTACTTATCATGTAGCTATATGAACTCGTAGAACTATCAAGAATTCTTTACAAGATAAACGTATAAAATTAGGACAAAAAACACCTTACGACTATGTGAACAAAAAGCTCAATCTTTTTGCAGTACTGTAATGTAGTGAGGATATCCTGAACACGTACCCAATGACAGTCCCGATCCACTCAGATTGTCTCGTTTATAGCTGGAGAATATAAGATTCCAATGCAACGAATAGTTGGACAGATCATAAGTTCCAGGAGTAAATACGCAAAGTTGGAGAGGAATCTCAGCAGACGACAAGGATTTCAGTTCAACTCGAGTAGAACTTGCTCCAGACCAAATGAATGGTGAGATGCTCTCAGGTGGTGATGATTTCTTTACTCGTATACTCGGGACATCTGAGACTTTGATTTCGGTCGGATGAGACAAGTCATGCCATCCGACTTCATTTCCAGAAACTGGAGCTGTACTACTTGTCGAGTTGATGGTAGTCGCAGAAGCAGTCATGTTAATGCTAACTGAGACAGCATATTCTGAAGAGTTGTGAATAGTCATGCTTAAATTTATTTCACAAAAACCAGTTGAAAAGTCATGCTCCACTGTCTGCGGGCTGTCCATTAGCCACCATACAGGGCTACTACTAGCGATGCTATATCAAGTACACAAGCAAAATGTGAGATGTGATATTCCATCATCAGCAACAAAAGATCAGAAGAAACACCAGTTCATTAAGGACCAAAGCAAATGTACCTGCAATGACATGTGTGATGAGAAAAAATGTTTTGCAGGCCGCTGCTATCATTTTGCTTCTGAGATATCAAGATGAAGTCAACTGTATTTTGACGGTCCTAGCATGAGAGAAAAGATCAGAGATGGAAAGACGATAACACAATAGAAATGAATTATTTCCCTTGGTCTCATGAGTTGGCATTATTTCTTTGGACTCATATAAATGGTAGTAAAACAAAATGATTGGCAGTAAATAAAAAAATAATAAAAGGAATCAAGCGTAGCATCTTTCTAGCTGATTTCAAGGTTAAATTTACCATTACTTGTGCATTTTATGAGGTTCAAGAAAATAAAAATGCACTTGTGACCTTAACGTTGCATGCCCAGCTCCCCAATATAAACCTTTTTCTCAAATGGCTATAAATCAATTTCACGTTATTCTTATTCCAAAGACTCCCATAATTATGTAAATTGGACTTATACGCTGGTTTGGTATTCAATACCATTATACAACCAGAAAAATAACTTCTATTAAGCATTCCACGTTGTGCCATATCTCAAAAAACAAAAAATGGAAAACCCTATTAAATACCGACAGCTTCAATATTAAAGCAGCACAGAACTTCTAGTGACAATGAGAAAAGAACAAAGAAAATACAGAAGCAACCAGCTAATACACTAAATAAAATGGCAAGGTATAGCATACTTGATCCGACATCTCTTCGTGCAATCTTTCATAATGATGAAACACGGTTAAAGGCGGGGTGGATATATCGAAAAAACGCCCCTTATGACCGTAAACCAAGTTGACATCAGCTTTTTTGGAAGTATCAATAGAAATCTCATTCTCAGCAGTTAATTGATCCCTGCAGTTCTGAAGGTAGATGTAACTAAATTAACAAACCGAGCAATCCATATCATCAGTTGGTCAAGAGGGCCATGACAAATGGACCATGCAGGATTGACTAGCAGTACTGTGCAGCATATATTTGAAAAGAAAAAAAGAAAACACCCCCCCCCCAAAAATGTTAATATTTATATTAGTAGGTCAAAATCTTCCTAAAGAGAAATGGGAACTTTGTAAGCTGTCCAGCTTGGGGCCAAAATATTTGCAGTAAACATCAATAACATGGAAATAAAATATACGTTCCTACAATATGCCTCTGTTCCATATGAAATAATAGATGCCATTCATATAAATTGCCGGGAAGCCTTATCCTGGACAAACGCAAGTGTTCTGCCATAAGCACATCTAAAGACCATGAATTTCATGAAGGCATGTGAAAAATTAACCAGATTCAAAAACCCAATTCAGTACGAACCTTGAGCTTAAAAAAGCACGAAAGAACTTGACCAGCCATTAAAAATTCCAAAGGAGTAGCAACGATTGGTTCAAGCAACACAATTTCCCACTTATCTCCAACAGATGACAATTGATGAACCTGGAAACTCTCTGAAGTTGTCTTGTTGACAACATCCACCCGCACAAGAAACTCTTGCTGTCTTGAAGGGTAAGGGCTAATCTTGAAGGACACTTCCAATGACGGAAGTACCTGTAAAAAAATTATTTAATGTTGAATTTTGCAAATACCAAACCCCGCAATTCTAGAGAGATACATGTATATGACCCAGTTTCTAATTAACCAATTCCTTGAGAACAGTATAAGGGTCCCACGGAATTGATTCCTCAAGAATCATTTTCTTTTCTTTCCAAAACATACCCAACCACAGATTCTTTAAGATATCATTTTCACAGTTCCCCATGCTAATTTTTAACCACACATTCTCCCAAAATAGGAAAGCATAAAGAAAAAAGCACTTTTCACAAAATCAAAACCATACATCCTCTAATTTGATAAGTTTCCGGTTATGTAAAGTCAGTTTATCAAGCAAAATTCATCAGCTTCATAATTCCGTTGAGGATAGGATGGGAATTCATCAACCAATAATATATGATAAAATTGACAATTCAACATAGATCACTTGCTATGTGACCAATCATTGTAATTTAGGAAATTGGCATGCAATTGCAAAGTTGCTAGCTAATTAGTGAAGACCATTAAGAATGATATCATCTCATTCAAAACATACCTCCAAATTGTAATGCATGCGTAGAGTGCGATATCTTATCACAGATGATAAATCTTCCATCTCATAGTATACCGTTATATATAATGAAATGCTTCCAGGAGCAGCTGCCCTAAACCACAGAGGCCACGTGAACGGCTTTTCCCCAGAAATTGTTGTGCTCTGTAAAAGGGAAGCACAGTAAGTAAAGCAAGGAAATTCAGTCAGTTCACAGTTGGTCAGTTCCAATTCCTAATGACTGAGATATGTGGGGCCTTAGAAACCTCGGGGAACTCAAAGATACTGCTAAATGATTTGGAGGTCTCCACTTGTGCACAACTGCGCACCAAATTTTCTTCCTTCTCAAGGCAAGCAAGAAATTCCATTTTCATGACTTGCTGGTCTGCAGCATTAAGAAATCTTGGATTGTTGACCTTCAGCTTCAAATTCTGCCAAAAAGGACATGGTCTGTAAAGTGAATTTTATTGGGCATCAAAATATGAAAGAAGTTTCTCCATGGTGTTTATGCTAAATAGTCAAATTCCTTCCCCAAGTGATCGATCAGGCAGAATGTTAGGACAGAAAATAGCAGAAATCATTATTAGCAAGGTTAAAAAAGTACAATATGAAACAGCCTCGTGCTTTTTTCTTTTATTTTTTAGATGAATATGAATGCATAAAAGAAATCACCCACGTAATTGCCTCCAGTGTCATTACACAACTAAACTTTGACACCAGTAACAACTAAAAACTGGCTGCCCTGGCCAACAAGGAATGAA
The DNA here is from genome assembly GCA_963692815.1 of Nyctanthes arbor-tristis. Lineage (NCBI taxonomy): Eukaryota > Viridiplantae > Streptophyta > Magnoliopsida > Lamiales > Oleaceae > Nyctanthes > Nyctanthes arbor-tristis. The sequence continues at coordinate 27,455 of CAVNYN010282158.1, forward strand.
GTAGGACTCATTCGCATAAGCAACAAAATTGTCTTTTGTTATCTGGAAATGTTCTAGCATCTCTTTTGTCCCAGTAGACTTAAGAATTTCATCATGTTAAACCACAAGATCTCACGGTCCAGACTACCCCCATCATGCAGATTACCAGCATAACAACACTTATATCAGATATAAAATCTCTAAGCAGATACACAAATTTTCATTCTACATTTTTTCCCCACCACAATAGGCAGAAAACTTCCGATCTTAAGAAATCAACATACCCTCACAGAAGTTTCCGATGGATTCTTCAACTCTAAAGTAAGGCGACGCAGTTCTCCAGCATAAACCGTACCAGGTAGGTGGTGAATGACACCCTCAAGCCTGGGTAGACTCTGAAATATTGAACAAGTTGTAGGCCAAACATAAGAAACAATCATTTCAGAGATGCAACTAATTGGATCAAGTTTACACAAGAAAGCATGCCATGTTCCATGAGAAAGTCAGCACCGGTACCTTTATCACCAAGAACTTCAGATCATCTTGCACAGGTTTCTTTGACTTCCTTTTCCCTTTTGTAGATTTCTTCCTAATCATGTCTGAGTCAAAATTGAAAAATCCGACAATTAAACCTGAGAGTTTCCACCTCACTCCAACTACTTTCAGGCAGCCTTCCTTTTTAGGGGTAACTGTTAGCTGAACCTGAAAATTTTTTTAACAAAGGGGGAAGAGGATTAAAATACCGCAAATTCGGTAAAAATATTTTATCAGGAGTGCCTTATTACAAGGCACGCTAAAGTACATATAGAACTGAAAGATGGATGCAAGCTAAGATCAACAGTAGACAAGATGATGATGTGACTGCCTATTTAGGGATGAAAATAGACGTACAAGCAGATATTTTGTTAAAAACTTTCCAATGATTACCAATAATCACAAAGATGCATAGTAGATACGTCCAGGATGAGTTTTAGGAAGAGTTTTAGCTGATTGTGTAATTTAACGGGCAACTAGGGTGAGGTCAGCAAGATTTACGTGTTTTGCCCCATAACAGAGCAAAAGTGAGATTAACTGAAATATGGTGCAATTTAACTTTTTCTCCTTTATATTTGAGTAAGTTATTTACCATCCCACAAGCTTGCTGCAGTCGAAACATATGAAACTATATATGTTCTTTGATATCTAAAACAGTAATTCATCAATAGTAAATCACACCAGTCAGCATTAATAATATTCAAAATGTCAGCATAAAATCTAAATTTCTTGTGATTCAATAATAAAGCACAAACAGTTCCAATCCAAGGCAGTTTGTTGATGGCCTCAAGTGAAGAAAGAATCAAGCTGTTGGATAAAGCCATCAATGATTTATAGTTGGCTTACTATAAACGGTGCCACCTATATAACCTACTTCCCACTTGATCCTTATCTTATATGGACTCAAGTAATAAAAACTAAGTTTAAAATTCAATATAGCAGATCCATATTAACACTACAGAGGGTTTCAGACCAACTTGTAATCATTCAGCCAGAAGAATTAACAAAAGTAATTTCGTAACTAGTTTGCCTTGATTGCACTGCTAATCCTGTAACAACTCAACATCCACAAAAAATATGCATTACAAGGTGAATCGTTTTAGATAAAAACTCACCAGAGTCATTTCACCTCCATCCAAGGTAACGTCAATCTCTGATAAATTAAAGGAAGAAGTGTCCACACTATACTCTCTGTATCATAGAGCCCAAGTTGATGGCAATACAAATTACAAGGTGATTTCACCAAATTAAATTGCAAGCACAACCTGGAGTAATAAGTCACTCACTTGCTAACTGATAATTTATTTGACTCTACGCCATCATGGCCATCCAATGTTGAGCTACTTGCATCTGCAGAATATGAAGTTTGAAACAAAATAAATAAAAATTCGTACAGAATGGCCGGAGTAGGAACCATGCATCAACCCAAATGACAGAAGAGGCGACACATCTACTCAAAGGCAGGCAGGCAAACATAAAAATGCGTTTTACTGATTTACCGGAATCTTTTTCATCAGAACCTGCATAATGCTTGCATATCAGGGAAACACTTGAGATGGAAATAGGAATTTGAAGAGGGTTTCTAAAACCAATATTCACCTTGATTTCCTCTACAAAAAGCATTGGGAAAAAAGAAGTATTAGCAAGCTTAGAATACAAAAAAAATACATATGCGCATATGTAAGACCTAGGTTGCCCATCCCCAATATTGTGAAAAGAGAATTGGCAATAAAAAATACAAGTCTTTCAAATAAGGACCCATTATGTTACAATAGATTACTTCAGTGAAAATTACCACAACTTCATTCTGTAATATCATAAACATCCCATAACCATTTACGTCTGTGAGCTCACTGCCGCTAAAACATATAATCAATGGTGAAGTAGAATAAGAAAAATTGCTTTCAGAAACAGATCGAGGGCGAGCAACAGTGAGATAGGAATTTTTATGTCTTTAATGCCATGAATGACAATGTGCAGTGTCACAAATTTGTTTAATCATGGTTCATATAGCTCTACAGAATGCACTAAATTAAAGTGTTCTATCAAATACTGGCCTAACCGTTTAAAACTGCCAACCTTCTCCTCCCATATTCAAGATTTCGAAGATCAGCGACACTACTTAAATCGTGTTCTCCACCCGTTTAAAACTGGCTTACAAATTTTCAGGCCACTGATTTCCCCCGCCAATCATGTGTAACGATTTAATCTAACACAAATGCACTTAAAATTTGATTTTAAACCACTTTGGACTATTCTGCCTTCTTAGAAAGTATGGAAAGTGGGATCATTCTTCTCATAAATCTATTATGGTCACTTTTTTTATGGATAAAGCATTAAATTTGGTGGCTGTTTGAATCTCATTATCCATACAAATTATGGAGAAATTATAATGAGAAGAGAGGTACAATGAGTGGTGGAGAAATAACAAGGTTTGAAATGTGTGGGTGTCAAACACCCTCTTACTTATTTATGAACAAATTTGGTGGCAGAGATTCCAACACGCTCTCACTTATTTATGAACAAATTATATCTAGTTCCATAATGAATGACTTCAGAGCCAATTACATATATTTCACGACTGTCATCAAACAGTTATAACAAGTAAAAATGTAGATAGGAAGCAGTCATTGGATCTGAACCATTAATAAAGAAAGTACAGCAGAAATGTGTGACAATGCATCCGACATTGAAACTTGAAAAATAATATCACCTTCATACCTCCAGCTACACAAACATTTGATTCTTTATACTTCTTAGGTAAAATCTTTGGTTTCAGCTCCAGCCAATTAGACTTTGTGACAGATAATGATGGAACCAGGTCCTCCTCCAAAGATGACCACACATTTTCTCTAACACTAGCCTGAAGTTTAGGAAATAGTGAAATGACACATCAATGTATAGATATAAATACATACGATCATAATTTGTTTGTGGTTATCTCTTTGCCTTAGAGCATCTTTAATGCTAAATTTCTAGACATTGTCTATTCAAGATGATGTGGATGAGAGATATAAAGAGCATGATTATTTTAATTGAAGAGTTGGAGAAATAAGTGTAGGAAAAAAGAGCGAAAGGAGAAAGGTATAAACAAATTCAAAAATAATGATAAAATAGTAAAGGAGGATGTGTAGATAGATGTGTGATTTTGGACATGGCACCGGAAGCTATGTAGCTTCGGACTCAAGTGCGGGAACGGATCTGAGCGTCTACTCCTTCATTTTCAAAAATTTAGGACACGGGGACATTGCTAAAAAGGGTCCAAATTTTGGAAGCGGGTGCGGGGATACAACTAAACAATAAAAATTTAAATTTTTTTAAAGACTTTATGTTTCTCTTAACTTTGGAATGTATTAAATTTTTAATGTAAATAATACAATTTTTTTTTTTTGGTTACTATGCATTAGAGTAGATAACATATATATATATATAATGTTAATTAATTAATCATAGCAATATAAGTGATGTTGGGCTCTTAAAACTTGTATTTTTTGAAGTTCTATGATATCGGGCTTAATAAGTGGCCCAACTAACACATTAGAATAGGACAAGAGACGAGCCCAATATCATGTATAATTTTCAGGACTTATTAGGGTTCATCTTCTCCAATTTCTTACTCGTCTTCTCTATCTTCTCCCGTGCACAAGGACAATCACAAGTCATCTTCTCCAATTGGGTTAAAGTTATGCATAAAGGAAGGTCGTCTTCTTCCACATTTCGCCCCTCCCTTCCGGACTTCTCACTGTTTAATGTGTCTGATATGAATCTGGAGGATTTGGTATGGGATCCGGGCCTGCACCGTGTCATGTTGAGTTGACACGGCGTGCGGCAGCCATTCCGGCGAGTCCAAGAATCATAGAAGGGAAATGATAAAGAAAATGTGAGGGAAAAATGGGGTAGAAGAGAGTGATTAAAAAATAGAAAATGGAGAAAAATATGGGACCCGTCTCAATTTGTCTCCCTTGCCTCAAATAAACATTGTCTAGAAATGGTGCACTAAAGATGCTCTTAAGAAGCTAAGGGTGGTGCATTTGATTACAAGCATAACATTTATCTGAAAAGAAAATATTTTCCTATCAATTGAAATACCGGTAATTGAATTCCATAGAAATAAATTGCACCGTGTTTTGACGAGAAAATTTATGAATTACCTAGAAAACAAAAAACCTACCCCCATAGGAAAACATTTTCCTTGTTTTTAAGGAAAATGCAGTCACGGGGACCAAAAATGGAAAATGTTTTCCATGGAAAAACTTGTCACAATACAAAAGTAGGAATTTAGGTAGAAAAAATCATTTTCCATAGAAAATTCTTGGCAATCAAACACACCCTAATTGTAAAATTCCTAATTTATGGAACAGTCCCCCCCCCCAAAAAAAAAGAAAAAACATAAATATAATGGTTGATGGATAAATCAATCAACATTTCTCTAATTCTTGAAGAAGGAAAAACTAAATCAACTTACAGCTGAAGATGAAGCATAAGTTCGATGATCTTCAAAAACAACTTTGAAGGAAGAAATATTGATCGCCGGTAGCTGAAGCCTCGACACCTCGAATGTTTTCCCTGTTCTCTACATTATTGAAACGACAAGTAAAAAGCAGATACAGCTGGTGTTTTGGCATCACCATGACACAATCATGAACTAGAAATCATGTTAGCAAACTTATTCTATTTTAAAAATTTTGGTCAAGCAAATCACATCTACACATCATTTGGGACCCTCATGTATTACACAAATCTCGACCTCTCATTTTCACAAAATCCATTTCTCTTTTGAAATAGAAATAGATTGCTCACAAGGGCAAGTAGACTACTGAAATCAAAAAATAAATGAACAAATGAATTATACACGCCACAATTCATCAGTAGAAGTTCTGCTTTGACGTATTAATAATGTGTTCTAAATGTTACTGTTACCACCAATAGGAAGACAAAGATGCGCTAACAAGGGCTAGATAGACAAATAAGAAGCTAAATGTGGTGAATAGACCAGGATGCATTTCAAGCATTTCAAGATGAAACATATCCATTCGACTCTTAGATAATTGCTGCCAGTTTCCCTTTTCCAGCTCATGGGGAAAAAGAGCAGCAGTTAGGAAGAAAAAGAAAGGAATGTTATAAAGAAAAGAAAATGAGCAGCAGCACAACCTGAACAATTTGAAAAAAGTCCCCTAGAAACAACTCCTGCGTTGCCCTTGATTGATGACCACAAGCCAGGACTTCCAACATATGCTTAATAGCCTCATCAAAAATCCCAAGAAATGCATACCACCTGAATCAATCACAAATATTAGTGCCACACTATTTCATAATGATGCTGTGAAAGCAATAATTTGCTCCCAATGCCAAATTGGACAATTTCCAAAACTTACTTTCCAATATGAAAATTAACGTGATCCCTGATGCGGTTCCATGCAGTACTATTGAAGATCGAAAGAGCGCTTCTATATGTTCTAATGGCATGTTTTATCTGATACGAGGCGCGGCAAAGAATTTTTTAAGATAAAGATATACATGCATGTATCAATTGCATTATCAGATGTTAACCAATACCTGGTCACATTTCCTGTAGAGATCACCAGACAGAATAAGATGAAACCCATACTTGCGCAACATGGGTGGTGAGGAAAATAAATAACAGTAAGAAGCTTGCTCAAGCATCACAGCTGAGTGCAGGGGTTCCTGACAAGGATAGATGTCAGAGCAGAATACAATAATTTCCCATCAGAACTGCAGTCAAAAATATGGGTATTACCTCACCAGAGATACGGAAATAAACACCAGCAGCATCCTTATACTGATCCCTAGCCCTTAACATTTCTGCCCACCAGAGGCCACACCGTGTTGCGTTTTGCAGGCCAGATGATCCAATTTTCTGAAAGTTCATCGATTTATACAATTACAAATTATAAATGGATTAACAGCTAGATGAAAACACTTTTAGAAACATAATTTTTTTAAACCCAGTTTTGAGTTTTACTAGCACTAATCCTAATAGATACTTCAATGTACCATAAAAGGTCATGCAATGTCTCAAATGCTGTAAGAGATCAAGCACTCAACTTGTAACCAATTTAGATTAAAGAGCGACTTGATCCTTGATATCATTGAACATGTGAGAACTACAACTAAGTATCATATTTTAACTGTCAGCAGCTAATTCTTGATTCCAATACCCAATTTCTTGGAACTTTACGTTCAATGCTGAGGTGAACATAAACAGGCATATTACGAGCTGTCACTTTTGCAACTTGGACTTGGTTCTTTTCTGTAGTTCCAATAAGTTTGATTCTTGGAAATCCTCTCTGAGCTGCTGAAGAGGAGATTTGTTAACTTGAAAACCAAATATTGTTTTATTAACTTTAGAAGGAGTCCAGTGTCAACATAGAAATTTGAGGGCCTCTTCCCTTTATTTTGTTTTAAGGCCGTCTTTAGTTTTCAGTGTTTCAATACACTGAAAATTTGTTTACTTTCATATTTTTTAAAACATATTTCAGAAAAAGTAAAAATTTTGATTAAAAAATCAAAGATGAATTGAAAACCAATTCCCCCCCCCCCCAAAAAAAACAAAATCGCACCCAAAACACAAAACTGAAAATGAATTGAAAACTCAAAATTGAAAACTGAAACAAAGAGAACAGACCCTAAAATTCTCATCCTTATTATCTTATTGCTTATGTAATGATAGTCTTTAATACTCGTCCTCTTCTCAATTCTACTCGACTCTACAAGGTAAAATCCAAATGATTGTCTATAAAGATCCTGTAGGAATGAACCCAGGACTATATCCATATACAAGCAATGAATTATATCTTCCCTTTAAAAAGCTACACCAACTTCCTCTGACATTTTCCCCCAATGTTCCTCCTTAAACCATTTTAAGGCTTTTATTTCTTCAGTGGAGAATATAACATAGGCCCACCGATTTTCCTTCCTATTATTCTATCGCATTTTACTTACAAAGGGAGATGGAGAGTCAAGTTCTTGAGATCTACCAATTTTTTGATACCAATCAGCAAGGAGGATCTTGAACTAACAAATACACTATGGAGGCTAAAGGAGATCTTTACAACTGCAGTAATAAAATTAGAAAATATCTTTTGTAAGCACACAACGGCAATTGTAAGAATTGCAAATTAGAAAATATCTTTTTTAAGCACACAACGGCAATTGTAAGAATTACAAATGATATTTTATGATCATAAATAAAGTTATCAAATGATGTCTTCATTTTGAAGAGAGTGTCATGACAATAAACCCTGGACATACATAAAAATATTAAGAACATGAAATTAGAGAGTCACACATACTAAATAGGTGCTAAATGCATTTTCCATGCAGTACTCGGCATCCTTTCTTGACTGATCCAACATGAAGTACGTCAATCCCATCATCTCCTGGAAAAGCATACAATTATAAGCAAGTTGTGCTCAAAGAAGAGATTTACAAGAACAAGGTTAACGCTAAAGCATATAGTGGCTCCCAATGGTTAAAAATCAATAGCAGGGCAGCAATATTTATTCTTCCTGTGTCCTGGAAGTCTTGAGATGACACCGAACAGGCCATCAAGGCAGCTCATACCCATGGTAAACTAATGCAACTTGTAGTGTGCGCCTCATTAGCCTTGAGGTTGTGCTATGAGGTATATATGCCTGAATCAAACGAGGCATAAACCTCAAAAAATGCCTCGCAAACAATGTCTTGAAGCATTTGTTTTGGCAGGTTACAATTGAGCGTTTTAGTTGGGTCACTCCTACGAAGGTTCTGAAAGATAGACTTGTATCTACAGCTAGATCCATTTCTAGAGTTTCAGAAATCAACCATGTCGAAGCTTAAGTTAGAGCCTTATAATACAAATGAGCATAACATATTCAAACTTTGAGGGAAACTGAACAGCAAAATTTTTTCTGTTGAACCACGCAATGAATAAGAATTGAAGCATATAGTAGCCTTTTCTAGATGGCTATAACACCCCAAAGGTTAACCAATGCACAACACGAGGTAAGAGTATCATCATGCGGTATAATTTATTCAAATTGGATGCACGACAAAATAACTAACAGAAAATCATGAGCAGATGAATCAGATATTTCTCAAAGTAGGCTACCAGTGACGAGAATTCCTGTTTAATTGACATATTATATGACCATCCTAGATAAGCAACATCATATTTGTGCTTTTATTTGTATCACCTGAATAAGAAAGCAAGAATGTCTTCAATTTTATGAGATAATGTCCAGCTAAGGCCACTTTAGTCCAACGTAGGACAAATTATCTTGATATTTTGAATCAAGAAAACACCATCTGAGACAGGGCAAAAGCAACAGTATTTTGAAACTAGACAGATTTACCACCTCCTAGCCATTAAACAGTGGGACAAGTATACCCCCCCCCCAAAAAAAAAAAAAACCCAAAAAAAATAAATAAATAAAAAGAAAGAAAGGAAAAGAAAAACACGCGCACACACACGAGTTTAAGCAGAAACCTTCCAGCTATACATAGAGACATGAGATGCAGTGACAGACTATGTAGTCGTATTCTTAACCAGTGGGATCCAGCTGATGGCTGCATCTAAATCAGTATGCACAAGATCATGTCCCTAAGAAAAAATAAGGGCAAGCAAAACAAGTACCTGAACACCAGCATAGTGTTTCCATGCTTTGTCAAGCTTGTAATCTGTTGAAATTAATCGATAGTTTGACAGTGCAAGTTCATAATCTCGTAACATGAAAGCATAGTCACCCAAAACTCTTATTTGAGACTCAACGGAGCTAAAAGTGTACCTTCAGCAGTGATTAAACAAATCAAGTTAGTTGGCGAAAAGGAAAAGAGAGGATGACTGTAGTGTAAAAGCTAAGTTTCAGTCATACGTTGGCCCATTAGGATTGTCTACTTCATCTTCTTTTCCTTTTCTCCACCACAAGTTTTTTATTTGGTTTCTAAAACCTTTCCTCGTTGCAGACACCTGGTGAAAATAGACATCAGACAGCAGGCAAGCATGCAAGAAGTTCAAATGCATAGACAAAGCAAAGATGTGAACAATAATCCGACACTGATACTACCAACTTTAGAGGTGCAAGCTAATTATAAATGGCATCAGAAGTTTGAACAACACCTGCTGATTTAGAATGCGGATTTTTAGCTCCATATGAGGAATAATGTGTTTAGATGATAGATCTTGCATCGCATTCCTCAACTGCAGTGTTTATGAAAATTGCTGATATTATGTCGTTCCGGGGATAAGCGGATAAGCAAAATAATGGGCCTGTAGCCCTCAAATATCCAAGCGGAAAACAAGAGGTCTTAATGAATGAAGTAAAATACCTCATCTATATCATCTGAGTTAAGGTAGCAACCTTGCTGCTGGTTATGCAACGCACTATTTTTCTGTAACAACCAAAAGTTGAACATGAGAAAAAGGGGACCCAAACGAGTATCAATTTCTGAAAAATGGCTTACATAGGATTCCCATGGGTTTTCTCGATGTTCTCCTAAGCCGTTCGCCGAAGAGTTTACACATACTAAATGGCAGTCATTTACACCAAATGTACTCCTCATTTCTGTCAAGATTATATTAGCTCTGCAGAACAAATACTAATATCAGATGCATCTATACATTTGAAGTACAAGTCAACTGAGTCTGGACATAGAAGGGGAGACTAAAGTGGCAAGAGGGATGATTCTTAAGTAACCGTAACTAGATGAACTTATCGTCAATGCTGTGGTGCAGATATTAGCAGTAACAGCTGTACCATGATTAATCGCATCATCATATTACATATTTTCCAGCAATTAAGACTTAAAGCTTGTTTGATTCACATTATACATCCACAGTATATCTACTCAACTATAACCACACATTTCAAACTTCCATTTAATTACAACTTACAAGATCATAGCTAACAAATATCAAAATATGATGATAATCATATTTCAACTGCACTTATTCAGTCAGCACCAAAAGTGGGTGAAACTTATTGATAATCACATTAAGGGGGGTGTCCACGACTTGGATTTCAATGGATTTTAGAAATCCACATAATTCATGTGTACTCAAGCCTGTATGGAAATGATTTTTTTCAAAATCAATTCTCACTCAAAACTCATTTTCAACCACACAATCACCAATTAAAATAATCTTGCACGTAAATTTGTAACTCTTCCTTACTTTCTAACCACACATTCTCCAAAAAAAAAATCACTTTTCACAAAAATCAATTCTCCAAAAACCATTTCCATACAGCCCTCAATTTAGAGTTTAATGGACTCCAATAAAACCGATGTCCTCAATTTAGATTTGAATGGATTCTATAGAATTCTGACGTCCTCAGTCACTTCTGAATTTCAATAGATTTCACTAAATGAAAGACTTATGTGGATTTCTATGAATTCTAAGTAAAAAATACAGCTACAAATTCTTAAACTTATTCCGACCTCATACCGTAGGATTCTTATGAATTTCATGGAATTCTTTTTAAATCTACAAAATTAAAGAAAATTGTAGTCATTAATATCAAAATTTAAGATGCCCATTTTTTCTTCAAATTTAGGATGCCCACTTTTTAAATAATCATATCACATTCAACTTGTGTAAAATAAATGGTTACACTCCAAAATGTTAGATTATCAAAATACAAATAGTAGGGTACTAAAATAACTTCATAAATCTCAATTGAAATCCAATTAGAAGATAAATTATAGTTTTTCCCCACCATTCTAATTTTTGAAATATCATATCATATTCAACTTGTACAAAATAAATGGTCAGCATCCAAAATGAGAGGTTATCATATATTTGTATGTTAGGAAATAGTTTCACAGATTTCCATTGGTACAAAATATAAAAACAGATTGAAAAATTATTAGTACTCCAAGGACTGGCCTCCCAAATGAAAACAAGACAAGTTAACTCGAGGTCCCAATTAATCAATTATCTTTGAGCTTGTTTGATACGCACTATTCTTTTCCAAAATTTCACCTACCACTGATTTGACGACTACCACCACACATTTCAAACTTTCTATCGAGAGTCCGTTTGGTTTCCCATTATAATTGGGATAATAACATTTTATCCCAATTTCCAATGCGATGATTGGGTTAAATTTGAATTCGAATTTAAGTACACTTACCAATATGTTCTCCATACTTGTAAATCTATTAGGAATTTTTTTTTTAGGGGGGTGGGGGGTATTAGCAAACGCATTTAAATTTGAACCAATCATTACATTGGAAATTGGGATAATATAATCCCAACTATAATTGTAAACCAAACGGGTTGTAACTCACTATTTGATTCTCATTATTGACATTGAATTATAATGAGAAATTATAATGAGGTGAAACGATTGGTGTAGATTTAATGAAAGTTTGAAATTTGTGGTTATAAATGAGCACTTGTCAAATCAGTCGTAGGTGAAATTATAATGTAGATTGACAATGAGAATCAAACAAGCTCTAAATTTTCACCATTCATTTCAACTCATTATAATTTTCCATTATAATAACAAGCACTTTGTCGCTTGCATTCTCTTGTCAATTCCCCATTTGATTGGAGTACTCGTATCAATAAATTAAACGTGGAGTATTGAGCACTCAATACTCTAGGAGTACAAGAAATTCACTCAAATAGGTTTTTTATTATTGTTCCTTGTGTCTTTTTAACAATGTTCATTAAAATCCCACTTAATCTATAAAATTCAAAAAAGCCCGTTAAATTCTATTAACATAGAATTCTTTAAAAGCTCACATATTCTATGGAATTTTTTTAAAATCTCACATATTCTATGGAATTCTGTTCAAATCCATAAATCGTTAACAAGCCACTAAAATCCAAGAGGAGCCACTAAAATCCAAGAGGACACTTCCCCAAGATACCCAAAATAAATAAAATAAAAAAATAAATATAAGAATAATGGAAAAAAATCCATACCCATTTGAATGATTCTCGTGTCTTGAACATGTTGGATGAAAGATGGCAAGAACCAATAGAAGATCAACCAAAATCATGTCACGTATTCGTGGTTCGCCATTTCTTTATTCAAGAAAATAAGCCCCTCAAAGCCTTTGTCTACTCACATAAATCTACTTTAGTCCATCCTTATAAAGTCAATGCTTCCGATCTCAACCAATAATTTACATCCAACATCCACTACAAGGTGAAGAATCTCTGCTATGGATAATACTTCTAGAAATTTCCACAAATACTAAAAGAAATTTTAAAGTTATGCCTAATAACTATTGACCTTATATTTTGAAATGAGATTTTATCTCATACTTCTTTCAAAAATATAACTACTATCCCTCTAGGCAGATTAATAGCTTGTCACACTAGTTCTTGCTTATCTTATATTTAGTAAGTAGGCACATCCCATTAACATTCCTCAACTAGAATTATATTAGACTAGAGTTGTATTAGAACTAAACATACAGCAAAAAATTAAGAAGCATGAATAATTTTATGGTAAGGCAACAGATTGGTCATCCCTTCAAAAGACTTTGATATTTGTCAGATTGGAAGAACACAAATAAACTCCTCCTCATGACATTAAGCTGTGTTGTGGTATTTGGATCTACATAAACGTAGTTCACTTTAAAGAGGAGAGTAATCATAAAAAGTAAGAAATGCTTAGACATGTATATAGTCTCCAACATCTTAAGTTCACATGCTAAAAGAGGGGATGGGGGAGGGGATAGGATTAGACAATGTACTTCTCTGATAATCCATCTTGGTTATCATGCACCAAAAGAAAATGTTTAGGAATCTTTGGGTCCATTGCTCCATCATTAAGAAGCGGGGGCAATTGGTTTGTATTGAACAGGTCAACAAATTTGTTGACTGGATCTTCATCCTTCGATGAAACAGCCAACAGACCTAAGGTAGCAGCAGAAAAGCAGTTAAATATGAGCAAAGTTATAATACTACAACTCTACAAGCAAACAATGAAAAACTTATCTTTCAAGAGGAGAAAGAAGGAGATTAAAAGATAGCCAAAAATCATATTTCTCCAAAAAGTACGTAGAAGTACATAGGATTGACGCAAGGCTTACATGCCACAGGATGGTCAAAAGCTTCATGTTCTGAAAAAGAGTCAGCTCCTACTAGCTCTTTGTTAAAATATTGGAACCATGATGGCAGAAACTCCAACTCCGAAGCTGCAAGCATATGGAAATTAGTCTAACCAGTGTCAAAATAGAGTACAGGGTGTAGTGCCATGCCATTTTAAGGGATTGTATGACACTGACTTTTTGGAAGAACGGGTGGTTCAGAAGTCCAGAAGAACCATAAATGTTCATTGAGAATTGTTTTATCGAAGAAGGTATGGAAGCAAATGAATTTGACAAGAACGTATTTTCAAAAGGCAAAATCATAGAAGGGCTAAGGAACTATATCACGTTGATTTTGGATATGGAAGCCAAATGACATAGATAGATGGACCAGTATATGCTAGTGGCAAAGAAAGAATGGAAAATGTAGTGTAGGCATCTTTAACAATAAATGTTGCCCAGTCTGTAAGCATAAAGGAGAAGCCAAACAGATGAACCTCTCTCTCTCTCTCTCTCTCTCTCTCTCTCTCTCTTTATTTTTTTATTTCCATTTTTATTTTTTTTGCCCTCTCTTCTGGGAACACTAATGGGTCCACTGTTTCAAGCTGGGGGCTATAACTTACTTGCCAGTATAGTCTCAATTTGAGGTGGGTCTGAAGAAAGCTCCGGAAGAACTTTTTCTCCTGCATGAGTGATAACTTGTTTTAGCCTCTCCTTAGCAACCTGGATCAGCAAAAAGCAGATTCCAGAAGATTTGCAGGGCATCATTTTGGATGAATTTCCAACATAGCACTAAAACCTCAGGGTTCAAATAAAATCGACTATGGAAGGCGAAACAGAGAATAGTAATATGTTAGCTGTGTACACTGCTACTGGAGATCCATGCCATATCTGAATGCATACTTAGACCAATCACTATCAGCCCATTATATCCATTAACAACAGCCAGTGCATTCATTAATACATTGCATCTTCAAGTCATCAAATAGACTTATCGTGTTTTTACAATTTTTTTTTTTCTAGGAATTTTATGTTTGTAACAGAGAAAGACATATCAATCTAATAGATGGGTTTTTCCTTGACCTCAAACCCCTCCAGTTAAATTTCTTCGAAAGCCTTCAAAGTGTGCTATGATAGATAAGTTATATGAATACTTCAAGGAATACCTTTTCTTGAATATGAACCTTCCATATGCCACAACTTGGTATTAAAAGGGTGCAAAGGAACGCCTCTTTTTCATAACTAAAAATTTCAAGCTAATACAAATAAATACTCCTATGTCAACTAGATGTAATAATGTACGTAGTATGTCAATATTTGACCCTCAGCTTTCCCAATACTCACAACAAGCTTTAAAAGCACAGGTTCCTCACCTACGGTATAGCGCAGTCGACCAAGAAAAGTAAACAAAAAAGTAACGATAGATATGTCTCTAACAGAGTACAATATCTGAGAGGTTTATCATGGCACATCCTCTACCATTCAAATCTCCATTTTCAATTTTCGTATTTGAAAAAGTAGAAAATATATTACCAATCAAAAAGAAATGAGCCCTATTCAATAGCTATTTGGTCCGTTTTCCCCCTTGGAAAAAAATCTATAACTCAAAAGTTATGGAGAGCCATGTATAATTTATTGAACAATTTCCTTCAACCAGATTTAGACAATAAGCACCTGTTAGCAGTCTATTTCTGATTTAATAGAGAGAGAGAGAGTTTGTAAAATGAGTGGTGGAGATTTGTGTAGCACACGTGGTCCCATGATATATGAGGATGTGATTTGTTTGACCAAATTCATTCTTAAGTGAATGTGTTTGCTAACAGGGGAATTAAGCCAAGGCCTTGACGGACGAATTAGCATTGTGACGAGTTGTGTAGAGAAGCACATTTTTATCCTCAAAAAACCTTTATTTGTGGAATGAGCTTTCAGGAACTATCGCGCAATTCCTTCCCAGTAAATTATAAGATTCTCAG
>CAVNYN010282159.1:0-29632 GCA_963692815.1 Nyctanthes arbor-tristis
TGGAAAATTCAGTGAAGTCTGGAGAAGGGAAAAAATGGAGAATGGTGGTATAACTCTTTTTCGGCATCGGAGGTTTAGGAAATTCAAGGTATGCCTTTTATATAATTAACTACTTTATTTATAAAAATAAAAAGTAATTCTAGGTATGCCTTTTATAACAATCTCCTTTAACTTAACTAGTATAATTAAAAGCATATTGTTATATTTGGAGCTAGCTAAAAGAAATTCGGGGGGGGGGGCATTTTAGAGATATATTAAACTAATTTGTTGTCTGCATTTCAATAATTCTTCAAGATTTTTCTTTTTCTTTTTTGCGGGCGTACTAGTTTCAATTATTTGAATCCACATGTATAATTGCATTATGTGCTTGTTGTTCTTGTGGTATGTTGACTAGGAGACCATCTATTCTGTAATATTTTCACTGGAAGGAGCAATATATATAATAAACAAAGCTCATTCAATTAAAAGTCACACAAATAAATAACATATGAACCACTGAGTTTGAATTAAATTATTGATAAGAGCTTCATTCCCCGATATGCATATATGAGTTCACGGCCTTGTATGTGTGTGCTCAAGTGGGTAAAGGATATTTTCTCGAGTAGAGTGAGTTATCGTCAGTATGAGTGGAGAAATAGAGAGCAAAGAGAGGAGGGAGAATAAGCTGTGTATTAAATTGTTTGTTCCTATGTTGCCTACATTTCTTTTGTTTCCTTAATTAATAGATGATTAATTATTTAGTTTATGCAATTTTCTTAATGCAGAAAAATCTTTATAATGACGGACGCAAGTGTGAGCAGGAACTATGAAAAGGTAAGTAAGTTTCATTACTACTACTCCTAATTCATGTTGATAATCTTTTTCTGTACATGTAAATTCAATTCTGGAGTAAGTTAATTAACGAAGTGATATTAATATATAGTATTGTTTTCAAGACACTATGTAAATAGATTTCACATAGTTGAGTAGATGGTAAGACTTCTATTCACCCAAGCCTTTAGCACAGGGTATGTTAAAAGGGAACATGTAGTAAAAAATAGTATTCATATAATTGTTAAGAATAATCTTGTAATTAGTTCTAATATTTAGATATAAGTGTACAAAAACCAAACTGAACATTGGAAAATTGATGAGTGTAACCAAATCCATGAAAAAGTGTTAGTTATGAGTATTATCTAAGTTGATTTTTTGGGTTTGTATCTTCACTCAGTGTTTTATTATTTGTGGACTCACATTGACCACTTGATTGCATGAGGAGTTAGATCGGGTAAATGGGAATTGGAATTTAGTTCATTCTCAAATAAGTTGGATGCCACAACTATATTATTACACTGGTCATAGGCTCTCATATACAATCTAGACTTATTATCTCCATTTTAACGTTTTGATGGAAGATAGAGGTGTTGTGGGATTTGAGGCCGACAAAAGAAAAGTGATGACACTACTCTAAGAAGGTTTTGCCAAATTAGAAGTTGTTTCAATAGTCAGGATGCCCTATACAATACTGGGAAGACCACTTTGGCCGCTATGGTATTGCACAGTGTTGAGATTCTGAGCACGTCTGAGGTTCGTGCATGGGCTTATGTCCCCGAAGTTCATTCCAAAAGAGGTTTATTGCTATCCATTCTTGAAAGTCTTATGGAAGTGATTAGTGCGACCGATGCACATATAGAAACAACACTATGTATAGAAATTCAAAAGCATTTGGCAAAAAAGAAGTATGTCATTGTTCTTGATAATGTTCACAGTGAATGCCACTATCTTGGGAATGTATTTCCTACCGAAGGTAGTAGAATTCTGCTAACACGACTTTTTCAAATGTGGCAAAGCTTGCAAACCGGACCTATGAGTTACGGCCTCGAGAAAGAAAGTTGGGACCTACTTAGGAGGAAAGCAATAGATTTGAATGCGTTCTAGAGAGCTGGAAATCCATGGTAAGTCTATTGCCAGCAAATGCAAAGGAGTCCGACTAGCTTTAGTTGTGCTTGCTGGAATTTTCCCGAGAAAGGCCTGGAAAGTTATTGGTGGAGAAAGTTGATACTTTTGCGGAGTGGTTCTTGTTTTTGGATCCACAAAGAATGATGGATAAGGTTCTAGAACCATGTTATTGGACGTTGCCTTATCATTTAAAGCCTTGCCTTTTGTATTTTGCTGATGAAGTTTTGGTAGATGAAGTTTTGCCTTTTGTATTTTGCCTTTCTAGAAGGGCATGAAATTTTGGTAGATGAAGTTTATGGATTGTGGATTGCCGAGGGTTGTTGAGCACTAGAACGAAATGAGTTTGGAAGATGTGGCTGAGGAATACTTGGAACAGCTAGTGAAACACAATCAACTTACTGTTACAAAGATTAGATTTGATGGCACTATTAAGACGTGTGAGATGCACTTCATCGTACAGGAATTCTGCAAGAATAAGATAGAAGACAAGCACTTTTTTCGAGAAATAAAGTGGAGTGCTAAGGATTCATCTCAAACTTCCATCGGAAGTACGGCGCCTTTCTATAAGATTGGACATTTCGGAGTTCTTATCTTTAGGATCAGGTTATCCGTGGGTAAGATTTATATTTTGCTCTTCAGGAGGAAGAATTGAGCAGGAATTTGTGTCATCAATTGTTAGAGATTTCGAGTTAGTTAAGGTGTTAAGGACGGGAGACCTTAGCTTTAGTCATTTCCCAGAGTGCATAGCTGAACCAATCCATTTAAAATTCATGACCCTATCCAGAGACTTTGAAGTTGTTCCTAGATTTATTTCTCAGCTTTGGAATTTGCAATCTTTGTTGATTAAAACTACTTCAGCTATGTTAAAATAGAAGCGGATATGAAGATGTCTAAATTGAGACATGTAGTTGTAAATGAGTCAACGTCTGTAAGCTCGTGAAATAGTAGTTCTTTGGTGCTTCAGTGAGCTCATCAGGCAGGATTGTTGATGCATTTTCAATTACATGTCTTAATTTAGTCATCTTCCTCATATCTGCTTCTATTTTAAGGATATCAGTAGAAGTCTTAATCAAGAAATATTGCAAATTCCAAAACTGAGAAATTGATCTCGGAACTACCTCAAAGTCTCCAGATAGGGTAATGAATTTTAAATGGATCAATTCAGCTATGCGCACAGGGAAATGACTAAAGGTGAGATCCCTCGTCCTTAACACCCTAAGTAAGTCAAAATCTCCAGCAATTGATGACACAAGCTCCTGCTCAATTTCTGCCTCCAGAAGAGCAGAAGATAGATTTTAGCCAGGGGTAAATTGATCGTGAAGATAGGAACTCTGAAATGTGCAATCTTATGAAAAGGTTTTGCACTTCTGAAACTTCATGGGAATCCTCAACATTGCATTATATTTCTCAAAGAAAATGTTCATGTTCTGCCTTGTTCTTGTAGAATTCGCGTAGTATGAAGTGCATTTGGCATGTCTTAATAATGCTATCCCATCTCCGCGCTTAAATGGTAGCTAAATTGTGGTTCACAAGCTCTTCCAGGTGTTCTTCAGCCATGTCTTTCAAGTTCATTCTATTTTAGTGCTTAAAAAACCCCTTTGCTATCGACAATCTATAAACTTCGTTCACTGAAATTTCACGATCTTCTGGAAACATGGCAAGACAGAAAGTAGTTCTTTAGATGATAAGATAACATCTGAAAACATTGCTCTATAACCTTATTCATTCTTCCTTGAGGATCTGAAAACAAGAATCATTGTACAAATGTATCTATCTTTCTCCACCAATAACTTTTAGGCCCTTTTCATAGGGAATTTCCGCAAGAAAAAATAAAGCAGTCACATCCCTTGCATTTGTTGGCAATAGATCTGCCATAAGTTTCTAGCTTCTCAGGTCATTCAAGCCTATTGCTTTTGTCCTAGATAACTCCCAATTAATTTCCTGGTCCCCTAGAGGTAGTAATTCGTAAGTCTGGATTGCAAACTTTGCGACAGTTGAGACACTTGTGGTGAACAAAACTCGACTACTGTAGTTATTGCTGGGAAAATCATTGGCAAGATAATTCCAGACCTCTTCACTATGAACATTATCAAAAACAATAAAATATTTCTTCTCTACCAAATGCTTCTGAATTTGCAGACATAATGTTATTTTTCTCATGTACATTGGTCATACTATTCCCAGCCATAAAATTTTCTAGAATTGAAATCGATAAACCTTTTTGGGCATAAACTTGGGGAATGTGAACCTTTCCTGAACCTCAAATGTGCTTACAATGGCAACATCACGCAATATTATTCCGGCCAAGATGCTCTTGCGAACACTGGGTATTCCGACAATTGAAATGATTTCTAATTTAGTAGCCTCTCTTTGGAGAAGTGTGATTACTTAACTTTTGTTGTCTTCGAATCCAACTACACCTCCATTTTCCATCAAAAAGAGATCATGTTCACAATTAATTTAACAGAAGAACAGATTGTGAGGTTTATAATAAAGTGGAGAACCGAGTCTGGGTCATATAGAAAAATGAAAGCTATTTTAGAGTGCACCAATACGGATATATGTGTGGTGCCAAATTATTTGAGAATGAACTAAATTTTAATTTCCAGATCCCTTTATGATGACAGCTAGAGGTGCGAAACATGCAATCGATTAAAGTGGTCATGTGAGTCGATAAGTTGTAAATCATTGAGTGAAGGTACAAATACAGAAAATTTAGCTTTCATAATACTTGCTAACTTTTTTTCTTGGATTTGGCTGCACGCATCATTTTTCAGTTTTTCACTTATATCATTTTGGTTTACCACTGTACGTATCTAAACTAGTTGAGAAAGCACGATCTCTAGCATAATTTTGAGGTTGATTTTGTTAAAATAGCACTTCCTTTATTATGTAATTTATGTTGATTATGTTAACGCGAAGAAAATAGCTCGATAATTTCTAATAAATTCTAAGAATTACAAAAGAACACTTAAAATTTTTTAGATCGGAAGAGCACACGTCATATAAGTCTACATTACATTTTGGTAGACCATATAACAAAGGAAACAGACTTAGTCGACCGGCTTTTAATGTTGTCGAGAGGAAATCGCACCTTTTACTTTTTTAGATTCCTTGCATAATTTGTTAAATTTTGAAATGCTGTTTGTTTATAGTTTTCTAGAGACTACGTTGTAGTGAAACTTTCTTTTATTTGACTTATATCCCAAGGTAAACTATATTATCCTAGCCAATATTTAGCTTATTATATTATTAAATTAAATTATTTAAATATTATTTTAATAAATAACTCTTTGAAAGTTATAAAAAATTCCTAAATTATGGGTACAAATTTATAGAAAAGTGCTTGTAAATTTCTAGGTGTTACATATAAATTAAACAAGTTTATTTGAAAATTTGGGATACTAATTATTTAATTATAATCAAAAGAGGTAAATTAGCAACCAATTTTATACATATTATTTGAAATTTAATTGATACCATATATATAGAATAAAAAAAATAAAGAGTTTTGGAAAAAAGTGTCATGAGTAGTAACAAAAAACCTTTATATTTTATAATCGTAAAGATGAGTATGTGTAGAAATGTAGATAGATATTTACAAAGTGTTTGGCAACTGGTTGGATTATAATCTGGATTATAATCTGTGACGTGACATCATTTTATTGGTTGTTTTGTGTAAAAAGTCAACAATTGCGGCTTGACTTTTACTTTTTGACTTTTTGAAAAAAGTGAAACTAATGAAATGATGTCGTGTGTCAGATTATAATTCAGATTATAATATAGATGAGTTGCCAAACACATTGTTAATTTGACCGGACAAATAAACTCAACCAAAAGAAAAAAGTTAAAAAAAAAAAGAAGGCCAAAGAAAAAAGAAAAGAAATCTAAATTTAATTGACATAATATATTATATATTATATATATATATATATAGAGAGAGAGAGAGAGAGATACACGAAATAAAAGAATAAGTTTATTAAAAAATGAGTTTTGAAAAAAAGTGCCATGAGTAGTAACAAAATTTTTTTTTTTATCTTTTATAATGAAAGTATGCAAAAACCTCTCTTTTATAATTGTAAATATGTGAATGTGTAGAAATGTAGATAGATATTCTCATTTTGTCTGAACAAATAAACTCACCAAAAAAAAAGAGAGAAAAAAATAAAAAAGAATTCCAAAAAAAATCAACAAACGGACTTGTGTCCAAAATAAAGCAAAAAGAGGGAGACCCAAAAAAAAAAAGAAGGAAAAAATCACCATGACATCATCATGATGTCTTATAAATAGTACCAAATAGTGATATTTGAACTAGATTATTCTTAATTAGACGTACAACATATGATTTTTTTTATTACATTTTCCCGATTGTACCCTGAGTACATGGCTTTGTGAATATGTCTCACAATCTACTCATATATACATGCGTAACTAATAACTATTTACATAGTGCCTTGAAAAGAATAACTCAGTAGAATCACCTTCAATTTGTTAGACGGTTAACTTACTGCAGAATTTAAATATTATCAATAATTCTTAGTTATGTGCTCCATGAAAAATATTATGCAATATAATACAATGGCCCATGAATTAAGAGTAATAGCAATGAAATTTTACTTGCATTCCTTTTCATAGTTCTTGCTGATATCACTTTTGGCATTAAACTTGGGAACATAGACTTGACCTCGGCCCGGATAGTCTTGATATCACTGATTAATGTTTGAGACTTCAATGACAAAGGTCTCTGAATTTTAGGTCTAGAAGAAACATAATGAACATACTTTTCGACAGTGTCTTCGGACCTATACACTAAATCTCTGACGTGCCTCATGAATTCTCATTGAATAAAGCTCAAGCTATTCCTTTTGGTGCAATCCATCAGGAAAGTTTTGAAAATAGTCAAGTCCCTCACCAGAAGTTCTACATCTTCCTTAATATCTTCAAGGAAACTACTGTTGTAAAGAATGAGTTCCTTCAAGTTATTCAGCAGAAAGTCCACACTTGCATTGGTCATTGTAAATATTTTCCTGCATTAAGAAAATTTCAAAAACTAAATAGTCTAATAAGGAGAGAAAAAAAAGAAAAAAGAAATGAAAGCAAAGTACGAAACAGAAGACAGAGAAAAAGGCAAAGGAAAAATGGCTTAATTATGTTTTCATAATTAACTAGACAGATAAAAACAACTTAAGAACCTAGAATGAAACCATAGGTCCAACTTTGAGATTTTGAACCAGCTGATTAAGAACAAATAATAGATTAAGCTAAGCAATCAAATCTTATAAGTTAACACATCAAAAGGTTGACATGAGAATAAAACACCCAATTCTATAACACCTATATATATGCTTCCTACGAGTACTCTAAGTAATCATTCACTGAAACTTTAAGCTTTAGGTGAAACATTTATAATCTAACTTTGCTGTGGAAATCCCAGATTAGTATATCCACCAAATTAAAGTTCTCATTTATAATACATTAACACATTAGAATCTTGATTGAATCAACCAGTTGCCAGTATATCAAAAAGAAGCACACCGAGGTAAATTTATTGATAGTAAAAGAAACATGAGGGACAAAAGACAGTCCCAACACAGAAAGCCAAACAAAAGCAACATAAAAGAAAAAGAAAATACAAATGCCTAACAAAAACACAAAAGCACACGAGGCTAGGATGGCAATAAGATCACAAATGCATAAATCATGGCCAAATTAAGGAATAATACCAAGATGTTATATAAGGAAACAAACTTTCAGGGTCTTTACAGAAACTTGCGCAAAAAGGAGAGAGAATAACCACCAACCAAGAGTACAATAAAACCAACTTTAAAGCTGCATCTAAGGTCTGAAATAATTAGAAAAATGATGATTAGGCCACAAAATACAAATAGTTAATGCAGATAATGGAGACAACACACCACAAGAACAAGAAGCACATAAAACGACTATTCATGTGGATTCAAATAATTTGAACTAGTACCCCCCATAAAAAAAAATAATCTTGAAATGTAGAGAACAAAGTTGTTTAATATATAAGTGAAAATGCCCCGAAATTCTTTTACCTAGTTTCAGATATAACAATGGAGACAACACATCCACAAGAACAACCAGCACATAATATAACTATTCATGTAGATATCTTTTGTTTAAAACTTGTCCTCTGAAAAAAAAAAAATTCTTGGAAAAATATTGAAATGTAGAGAACAAACTTGTTTAAACATACCTATGAAATGGCCTCGAATTTCTTTTAGCTAGCTCTACAAGTGTGGAGAAATGCAACAGCAGCTGGTATAGCTACGATTGGGTTGCTTGTTATCCATCTAAATTGATAACTAAAATTCTTTTATTATGTTCTAAAGAGTTTATACTATTATAGGCTTTGAAATCTTTTCAAATTTACATATGATCCTTGTAAATTATATAGGATTTATTATTGAACCGTAAGTCTGAATAACCCCAAATAATCTCAACATTCTCTTTACCGATATGTTGACACTTTGTACCCCAAAATATATGGTACTGTAAAGCATGAAAATTAGAAGTTTTAAATACTTGATTAATTAATGATAAACAAAAGGTCATCTCATGTTAATGTCTGAATGGTATTTGACTTTAGAACATGAAACCATTTTCTTGTAATAATGTTTGTAAAATTCCTTTGTAACATCTGTAGGGAACAGGTAGTTTGTGTTTGACTTTGGGCTTCATTTGATTATAAATAGACATGAAAGTCAATCATTCCCAACATCAAGAAAAACTTCCACTTTTCTTGTTAACCCAGATAGATATGAGAATCCAAACAACTCCGTTGTTTATATGAGAAATTTAGGGAAGAAGAAGAGAGAGAGAGAGAATTATAATGATTATGTTTATGACAGCAATGTCAACTCTTGTTTCTCAACGAGAATCCTGCAAATCAAGGGGAGGTATCATTGTTGGTATTCCAACTGTTGATGCCTTTATACTTTTCTATCAGTAAGAAAAAAGAGATCGCCGGGACTTCCTTTTTCTTGCAAGGACTTATGGCATGTAAATTAGTTTCTCATGATAAGTTGGTCCAAAATTTTCTTTTTGACTAAAGTTTCTTGCAAGGACTAAAGTTTCTTTTCTTTTCGTTTTTTTTTTAAATTGATTGCAAGGGGAAATTTGCTAAAGTTTAGTAATATTCACTACTAGAAAAGGCGCTCGTACCGATAGGGAAACCATCGGCGATTTCCAATGATAATACGGACCGTTGGTACTTTTTGACCACCAGTAACGTCCTCGGCGATCACCGACGATTTGTTACAATCGTCGGTAATTACCGACCACTGGTACCTATGGTTAGTGAACACCGTCGACAAAGAGACGTCGTCGGATCTCACCGACGGCCTTTGTTTTCGCTTATCTAAGATATTATTCTTATTTTTTCAGTAGTGAAGTTATGTTCATACTATTTTTTGTGCTTAAATTAAAAAGATACGGCTGAATGTACGAGTTTATGATATAGGAATTACGTAACTGAGAAGAAATACTTTATGCAATATTAAATGATAGATTGCACTTGATGAAATACATGTTTAAACTGGAAAACAATTTTATTAGCATGATGCATATGAGCAAACTCGTCGTGAAATGTTGTCGCCAGAAAAACGACTTGAGCTAAAAAAAACAAAGAAGCAGAGAATAATATTGAAAAGTACAAGGTCACAAGATATTAATAGCAGAACACAAATAATAGTAGGCCTACAACTTTAGTCTCCAAGATAACAGTTGCAATTATGGAATTCATGAGGCATAAGCATTTGGGATGGCCCCCCTAATCATCGTTGGCACAGATGAGCGTTTGGACACGTGCTGACTCATTCCCTTGCTCCATTCAGCTGCGAGACCGATTTCGGACATGATTTGTGGCCATTATCCAAAGCTCGTGGTTTCTCCCATGCGTTGAGGTGGGCATGGTAAATATGTTCTTATGCAATGCTGGATAAAACTGGGAGATCGCTTTTGATTGTTCCACCAAAGTATTGGGTTTATGACACGCACCTCTACATGTTCTGTAAAGTGACCTTCATAGTCAATAACTTCTGGAATCTGTAGGCTAGTATATTTATAGCTCAAATACAAATTATACAATTCAACTAATTTTGCGGCAACATTATCCATGTTGAATTCAAACTCAAGGCCCGTGGATTCAGCTATGGATGATAACGGCGCCAAAGTACTATGTAATTTGTAAATTGGGTTGAAGATGTTTACCAACAGGAAGCGTATGAGGAGGTCACGAAATACACTGTTGAATTTTGTTTGCAATTGGGTCAGAATGGGGTAGAACTCACGCTCCTCATCTCTAAAAAAAGCAAACACATTGAGAATCTCGTACAGTTGTTTAACAAGAAGTTGGGAGGATGGAAAACACCCTTTTAGTACTCGGAAGGAGGGTACAAGGGGGGCTAGGAGAAGCGAAAACATGCCACACAAAGTCGGAAGGTATTTACCACCAGAGGCTTTAAGAAAGGCTTCAATTTGGATCCTGTGACACAATGTCAACTCAGGATTCTGCGCTGACGTGACTATGTCAGGATAGGTCCAAACATAACCGCTGGTATTGAAAAAGTCCTTCGGAATGTGTGGGTACAACGAGTGGAACCTATGCCAGTTATCATGGCATTCATTCTTGGTGTCCCCTATTTGATTGGTAAACGGCTTGAGCAACTGTGCTGTAAATATTGTTACGGAGTGCAAGGCATTGAATGTATAATACAGCTATTCATGTGGATTCAAATAATTTAAACTAGTACCCTATTAAAAAAAATAATCTTGAAATGTAGAGAACAAAGTTGTTTAATATAACAGTGAAAATGCCCCAGAATTTCTTTTACCTAGCTCTAGATATAAGAATGGAGACAACACATCCACGAGAACAGCTAGCGCATAATATAACTATTCATGTGGATATCTATAGTTTAAAACTTGTCCTCTAAAAAAAAAAAATCTTGAAAAAATATTGAAATGCAAGGAACAAACTTGTTTAAACATACTTGTGAAATGGCCTCAAATTTCTTTTAACTAGCTCTACAAGTGTGGAGAAATGCAACATCAGTTGGCATAGCTAGGATTGAGTTTATGAGGGATGGTCTTGTAGTCTGTTGTATGGAGAAAACAATGAGGGTTGCTTGTTCCAGTTTTTGAGTGGTGTAGCCAATTGCATGAAAATGGTGTATTTCTGGGCACTGCCTACCAAATATGGTTAACTAAAATGGTCTCTCTCTCTCTCTCTCTCTCTCTCTCTCTCTCTCTCTCTGTCTCACACACACACACACATTAGTTCAACATTGTAGTTTTTTTGTTAATGGAAATTTTGTATCTTTTTATGACAAAAATAACAGTGACTACTATTTTTCTATTTAAATAACGCTAATGTCGCACTTGATGTTGAGTACTAGTCTAGTCGATGACATATATAGTATTAGATGATATAAGATGAGTTAAAAGGTATACAAATGTGACCACTTAATTTAACTTATATAGTTTAGTAAAAATGCTGAGCATTGATTATTGGTGTTATATAATATTACTCGTAAATTAAAAGGTAAGTTTTTCAACAACCTTAATTCTTTATTATGGCGTATGAGACGAGATGCGTTAGTGTAAATTTATTTGCCAATATGATAGAAGGTGCCTAATACTATTATTAACGTTATGAACATTTCCTTGCCTATATGATAGGAGGTGTCTAATACTATTATTAACCTTATGAACCTTTCTACTACTATTAACCTGATGAACCTCTCTCTCTCTCTCTCTCTCTCTCTAGATCCACTATTAACTTATGGATATATGTTAAAAGAAAAAAGACAATTTCTTTTAGTTTATTCTCGTTACAATTCCCGTCCATTATTCTCATTACGAGGTAGATATAAGTTTACAAGTTGTGTAAACTTATTACAGGTCGTGGAAAAGTTAACATATCATATAACAAGTTTCATCATTTACAGTAAATCATGTCGTAACTTGTATTAGTTTCATTGCTATTAACAAGTTTTATGAAATTTAATCAAGGATTATACATAGTTTAAATTTGAAGGAAATTACATGTTGTGTAATAAGTTTCAGGATTCCACCTTTATATTTTACACACTTAAAAACTTAATATCAAATAAATTCACTATAACGTATTTCACAAAAGCAAATGTGTAATGTACGAATTGTAAGAAGTTGCTCGTAATGTAAGAATTGTAATAAATTACACTGTAATTTTATTCACGAAAGCAAATGTGTAATGTACGAATTGTAACAAATTACGCAATGACACTGTGTAATTTACGAATTGTAACATACACTAACATATTAAATTGGATTTCATTAATATATTACTTTCGCAACATATTGAAGAACACATTTTTCCTTCCTACGTAATAAATTACATTTACCAGAATACACTAAAACAAATGTAAAGAAAGTGCTACACTTTATCTCTTTCCCGATAGAAAAGAAATTACAATTAATTAATGTTTCATTTATAGTAGGATACGATTAGTGTAAAAGAAAGATTAGTGTTACAGTTATGATAGGAGGCAACTAGTGTACTAATCCGATTGGAGGAGATTAATGTTTCAATTATGGTGGGAGATAATTACATTAGGGAGATTAATCAATGTTTCAGTTATGGTAGGACATACTTACATTAATCATTGATTTTAATTATTTCTTTCCTTTTTTGCGTGTATGAAAACTTTTTTTGGTTCTTTTTTTTTCCATTTAATTTCATATTTCCTTAAAATGAGGAAAGAAGTACTTTTGCAATTAGTTTAGTTTTGTCCCAATTAAAAGCCGTCACGTTATACGTTTGGCAGACGTCTGGCGAGTGAATGGGACTCACGTGACATGTTCTATTATTATTTTGTCTCACTTGTTTCTCATGACTTATTAATTAAATAGTAAAATAAATGTAACCTTTTAATTTCTGTGTGTGAATTTTTAGTTCATTGTGACTTTTAAATTAATCTATTATCCTATATGCTACTTTTCTAACTAAATAATAATAAAAATGTGATTTTCCAATGACGGTGTGACTTTTTAATTGATATGTTATTCTATATGCAAATTTTTAATTAGATAGTAATAATGCAAATGTAACTTTTCAAATTAAGTGTGTAACTTTTTTAATTAATTGATTATTCTATATGTGACTTTTTATGTGTGACCTTTTAATTTGTGGCTTTTTAATTAATCGATTATTCTATATTCGAACTTTTAGTTAAAAATAGCGTAACTGTGACTTTTCAATTTCTCTTTGTGACTTTTTAATTCAATGTAGTGTAACTTTTTAATTAATCGATTATTTCACATACAACTTTTTAATTAAATATATAATAATATAAATGTGACTTTTTAATGCCTGTGTGACTTTTTAATTGATATGTTATTTTATATGTAACTTTTTTAATTAAATAGTAATACAAATGTGACTTTTCAATTTACGTGTGTGACTTTTTAATTAATAGATTATTCTATATATGATTTTTAATTAAATAAATAGTAACATAAGTGACTTTTCAATTTCTATATGTGACTTTTTAATTTGTGACTTTTTAATTAATCAATTATTCTATATGAGACTTTTTAGCTAAATATTAACATAACTGTGACTTTTTAATTCCTGTATATGGCTTTTTAAATCAATATAATTTTTTAATTAATCGATTATTTTATATGCAACTTTTTTAATTAAATAGTAATATAACTGTGACTTTTCAATTTAAGTGCGTGACTTTTTAACTTATAACTTTTTAATTAATCGATTATTCCATATGTGACTTTTTAATTCAAAAGTAATATAATTGTGACTTTTCAATTTCTGTTTGTGACTTTTTAATTCAAGGTAATTTGACTTTTTATTAATTGGTTATTTTATATACAACTTTTAAATTAAATAGTAATACAAATGTGACTTTTTAATTTTTATATATGTAATTTTTAAATTCAATTGCGAGTTTTATATGTGAATTTTTTTAATTTTTATATGTGATTTTCTATTTAAGTATGACCTTTTATATGTGACTATTTAATTCTTTTTTTTTTCTAAAAGTTGTGACTATTTAATTCAATGTAACTCTTTATATATCGTTTTTTAATTAAAAATAGTAATAACGCAAACAATAAGAGCATGTTTGATTAGAAATATTTTCCAGGAGGAATGTCAACTTATTGAAAAGTTTTCCATCTTTATGCATTTGATTGACAAATGAAAATGGAATTGAAATTTCATGGTACAATCTTTTTAAGTATAGTTTTCCACATTTTCCTTGAAAATCAATTCCCACTCCCCCTAAGAAAAATATTTTCCATGAAAGTTAGAAAATATTTTCTTTTCCATCTTTCTGTATCAAACGTAATATAAAAGTCACATACCAAAAAAGGTAACGAAAAGCAAAAGGCTACCATTTCTGTGTGGTAAACTAAAAAGGCAAGAAAATGAGCCCAATTGTGCGCATGGTTACATAATTTGGCTGTAAAAATACGTAAATGATACATTACATAAACTTGTGTCATATTTTTCGAAATTAGATTAGATATTCATTGGTAAAGCTACCAAGTGTCGAGTCCAGTCCGTGAGTAGTCCAGTAAAATTAAGGGCCTGATAGCACTCTTTTTTCAACCCGAAACGACAGCCCATATTAAAAAAAAAAAAAAAAATCGGTTGAAACTAGAAAGGCCAGCATTAGGCTTTTTTTATGGCCTTAATTGAGAAATAAGTGATAACGCGGTCAAATTTGAAATTACTATTAATTAGCAACTAAAGAATTAGTACAATCAGAAGCTCCTCTTCGGCCTTCACTCCTTGTTCGAACCAGACAACCACCAACCAATAAAGAATTTGAACCTGAAAAATCTGACCAGCATTTTCCTTTCGGTGAAGGTTACAGACGGTGTTAGCGGACGTCCTCTCACATGCCAGCAATAAGGTCATAGATCAACCATAAGTCCCTAATAATTACAAGTGAGAACTTATTTTTAACTTTTGGGGTTTATGCTTGGAATTATATTGAGTTGTGCGATTTGAATAAAAGTCCATACAAAAATTCTAACAAAACTGACACATGGCACAATCCTGTTTTTCAACACATCACATCACTTTTACATCAACACTAATCACACATGACACATGTCTATTTTGTCCAACTTTTTATCCCTTATTTTGTCCAACTAGAATTATTCAATTATATTTGCTTAATTGTCTAATAGGGAAAGTGTATAGCTCTAATTTTGGGACTGCTTGAATTTATTATGTATATGTGTTTGAAGTTTGATGTGTAATTTGCAAATGCATATCATATGTTCATTTTTCATTAATTATTGTGTTGAAAGGCAATTAACTTGAAAAATATGTGAAAAAATTGTTGCAAGCTATCTTGTATTTCCAGTTATGCTTGAAGATTATGTGAAAATTCTAGTCTAAGAAAGTTTATTTAAAATTTAGATTTTGAGTTTATTTAAACTCAATTTAAGTATGTTTATATAAATTTAGTTTATTGTTATTTTTTATTAAGCAAGTTTTATTTAGATTTTGAGTTTATATGCTTGGAATTATGTTTGAATATTTCAGATTATGGAGACATTTTAAAAAGAAAAGTCTTGTTCAAGAAAATCTTTGTAGTTGATTTTGTTACTGTATTATTTTGCTTTTTCTCTTTTCAAAAATTTCTAGCCCGCACTGATGTCAAATCCTGACTCCGCTGCCACCGTAGATATTGTTTGTAGTTGATTTCTAGAGATCGTTTTTTCTCTTTCTAATAAACTTTCCACAAAGCGCAATCTCTGCCCAGTTATATTGTTCTCAATAGACAAAATACAGTACAATCTACTTTACTTCAATTTTTATATGAGGGCATGATCCCTCACATGGCAACTAACTAGGACAAGTTGGCCCTACCATCTGCACACCTCATCCCCAAAATGAATTGAGGGCCCCACTACAAGTTTTTGAAGCCCAATTTTCAGATGAAAAACCCAACCCATCCCCCCAACGAAAACCCCCAAATCAGTTTTGGCAGCGAGAACCCACCACCCCACCCGAAAACCCAACCCACCCGAAAATTCCGGCAACCTTCTCCCACTGAAGCAGCTACCTCACCAGAATGACCACCCACAAACAACCACCACCAATGGCGGAGACAAGCGGACCATACTGGATCCCGGCCCAAGTAAAAAAAAATTTTTTGTGCTCGGCCCAGGTTAAATTTGAATTGGGCTGGGGCACCAAAATGGGCTAGGTGTTGGTTCAAAACCCAAACAATGAAACGATCAAAAAAATTAAATTAAATTAAAATGGCCCAGCCCAACAAACTAAAAGGATCGAAAGTCACTGACTGAGGCTGTGAAGCAGTCGAGCAGAATTGCAGGAAGCTAGCAGAAACTTTGCGCTTGTCCGCTGACTTCGACAGACCCGGCAGCCGGCCTCATTCCTATTCCGAGAGGCGGCGAATGACAGCAAACGTTCCATTCTCCGGCAACAAAGACAAAGGCTTCTTCTTCATCTAGTTTTAAGCTTCAGCAGGTAATTTATTCTAGCCCTAATTCCTAAATTGATTTTGCCCTAATCTAAGCAAATAGCCAAGTACCTCTAACCTTTATATTTATAGAGAGTTTAATTTCATATATTAGATATACATAGGTGATTAGGACATTAGAGTGGTTGAATTTCATATTTATATGTTGAATTTCATATATAGTTATGTAGAGAGTTTAAGTCTTTAAGAACATACAAATGATTTCTTTCTGTTGGTTGAAGAAAATCACAATTTAAGTAATGACTAATGCTTGAATACTTGAATTGGGAATAGTTTAGAATGGACTTTGAAAAAGGTATTAAGAAATAAGAAGCAAATCATAAGTAATGGACTAATGGTTGAAGGAAATCATAATTTTGCAAAGGGGAATTAGGAATAAAATATATTTATAGTAATTTAGAATTGATTTTGAATTGATCATTAGTCATTGAATATAGTGTCAATTTATTCTTTGATGATTGATGGAGATTTGTTTGTATATGGTTGATTACTTGGCTTCTTGAGTTGTTGGTTGGTTGTCGATATTATATTTTTCCATTGTTAGTAAGTGAATTATCTAAGGCAAAATAAATTGTCAAAATAAATTTTTTCATTGTGAAGACTGTAATTCACAACAAGATGGAAGATGACTTTCATGCTCATAGTTTGACAAATTTTATTGAAAGTGAAGTTGTTAGCACAATAGATATAGACTCTCTTATTGATGAATTTGCTAAAGTAAAGAACCATCCGGTCCAACTAACTTTTCAGCCTAATGTACTAGATTTTGAATAGTTGCAAACTTCGCAATGTACTTGAGTAATTGAGTTTGTTTAATATTTTGAAACTTAGAGCTTATATTACTTTTTTTTTGAGTTTTCGATCCTGCTTACCCCACTTTTGTACGCTGGCTTCGCCATTGGTGACCACCATTTATTAGACATCACAATTTTTCGGCAGCCCCCCAACTTTCCTCTTGCCAAAGAAGAGCCGTGGCCTGCCACCCCCTTTTATGCTTCTTCAGTTATATGCTCATGGATCATTATTTAGCAAGGTGGGTACATACTAGAATATACAATTTTGTAATTGCAATTTTTGGAATGTTTAATTGAAGTTGAGGTTATATGGGTTCTGTTTGTTCTGAATTTGGATTTCTTTAGGGATTTCATTTGGGAGTTCTGATAATGGATGGGGTCATAATTATCTTGTGAGTTTATTCATTTACTTGGACAAAAATTGGAAAAAATAATTTGGAATAGGATCCAGGTCACCTTTTTCAAGTGCAATTTTCTGGTGTCTGGTGTGGGGTGGGGGTGGCTAGCGTTGGGTGCCGTCCAGCGAGAGGGCAGTTGGGGGTGGGGTTTCTGAGAATGGTTCGTCGGCAACGGGAATTTGCAGCGGCAACGAGCTTGTGAGCAATTCTTAGGGTTGGGGCCGACTGGCTGCTGATCTGTGAGTCTTATTTTTGTTTTCTAGTTTGATTGTTGAATTTGTTGTGGGAAGGCACGGCACCCCATATTTCTCTCTTTTTTTTTATTTTATAAATCTGAAATCGGGAGGTACCATGTTTTGTTCTGCGGTTGGTAATTTATTTGGGTTTCGAGAAATTTGTGAATTTAATGTATAATTGTTTGAATATGTATCAATATATTAATAATGAATTTGCAATTCTGCTTTTAGTAAACGAAGCACATGCTCATGGCTAAATAATTCAGAAACAAGCAACCTAACTATCTTTAGAATTAGCAACAAAAAAGTTAAAAGTTTTGGCAATTTATTGATTGTTTAAAGTGGATATTTGTGAACATAATTGGATTTAGTTCTTGATGGTAATAAAATAGGCGAGACTGACTTGTGCTTGCAATTTTGTTGGCGGGTTTTGGTGTGGTTTGGAGAATTTCCTTCCTTTGTTTCTCATACTGATTGAAATGTTTTTAGCCAACGGTGAACTTGTTAAAATAGTAACTCATGTCTGGCAACCACATAAAGAATCCCTATTTAGGAGAATGGTGCATATTCTTGCAGAGAAATGTGTATAAGTGGGTGCAGTTCTATCTCGCTAACTTGCCTTCGAGCAGTTGCTAGGAAGACCAAATATGGCGTAAAAGCAAAGTATTTAATACTAAAACAAAATTTTTGTTTTAAGTGTCCATGAAAAAGCAGCTGATTTGCATTCTTTGCTGCTTTTTATGCTTACAATATTGTATAGTTACTTTGTAAAGGATTAGCCTATTTGCAAAATAATGTTTTCTAGATTATCTTGTATTTGATGTTAGAATACCTCCTTAATTTAATTGTATATGTTTAATTTTTTGGTTTTGTACCGTAAAGTCAAGAAAATCCACTCCCGACAATTTATGGTAGGATAAAATTTTTTTTGAGGCACTGCCCTCGAACCCTCGAAGAAGGGGCTCCACCCCTTCTAACCCCCATATTTTTTCTATATGAATTCAGCTAGGTCCTATGTGTATTCTCGGCTTCATCCTTGATTATGTTTATGAATGCTATACAGATTTGTAGAGAGGAGAATAATTAAAAAAAAAATAGTTTTGTTTATCTGTAAGGAGTGTTACCATTCAAATGGACTTGTGGTATAAAACTCACACAACTAGGATTTGCTTATATTTATTTATTTTTGCAGCCACAAATTTTGAGCTTCAGGTGGAGAAAATGTCCCGAGATTCTTCCACACTAAAGAGTAAAGAGGATAGGCAACTTGCTCATTGCTGATGGGAAATTTTGTTTCAGTACCAATGATAATGTGCTCTATATGGAAAATTCAATGAAGTCTGGAGATGGGAAAAAACAGAGACTAGTGATATAACTCTTTTTCGGCATGGGAGGTTTAGGAAATTCAAGGTATGCCTTTTATATGATTAACTAATCTAAACCTGAGTTTCAGGATTATTGAATCTCAAAAAAACTGTAAAGGTAAAAGAGATGACATAATGAGCCTTACCTTCAAAGACCATTACAAAACCACCGCCTATAAACCTAACAAGTTTGAATGAAAAACTAGAATAAATGCACCTACTTCAATTACAAACGGAAGAATGCATCTGGCTTCCCATACAAAACTATCAAAATTCTGTGCCATTCTAACATTTTTTGTGCAAATATATATGGATAATGCATTTTTTCAAGTCTAATGATCTCGTGGCAGGAGATTATTGGGAAAACCTATGCATTGTGGGCCCCCTGTATGTGGAGGCCCACACATGGTCTTAGTAATCTCCAGCCATGTGTGTGTCCCGCTATACATTTGGCGAGAGATCATCACTAGAGAATACCCCTTTAAGCTAGAAATGTCCAGGTTATTATGTTTACCAGAGCACTTCTAGTAACGTTGCTTGTGAAGCTGATTATTCACCTTTCATCTATACTAGTAGAACACAACTTTTGTAAAAGTCAATTACCCTCTGAAACAGTATATTTGGATGTAGGGCCGACCCTAAAAATTTGGGCGTCTTGTGTGACAATACAAAACGATACCCCTTTCAATTGAATAAGGGCTGCATTAGAAAAAATAAAGCATATTCTAGTCATAGCTTATTTCATTAAAAACAATTTTTTTATTATGGTGCCCACATTTTCTAAATAACTTATTGGCTTTATGGTATGATTAATTTTTAGTTTTTTAATTTTTTAATTTTTTTGATGATTAAAGACAAATTTAAGCTTTAATAAAGGTAGGCGTTCTTTATTATTTTTAAAAATAATAAAATACATTCTATTTTTTATCCCGATAACTTCCGTTAAACTTTTTTAAAAATTGATGTCTCAATAATGTTTTTTTAACAAATGACATTTTAAAAAAAAATTTAAAAATTTTAGCACCACGCTTATAATTAAAAAAAATGAAAAAGGAAAAAAAAATTAGCGCCCCTTGGATGATGAGACCGTGTGCAATCGTACAGTACCACCCATGTATGGATGTATGCTTCAAACAAGTTATCCTACAAGAACATAAAGCTATACACAAAATTTGACACAAACTATATTTGGTTGAATATTTTTTGTATGAGTAATGATGATACATGTCCGTGTTAGTTCACCGGTTGACAGTTTTATCTTTTAAAAATTTAAATCTTAAGCAGTCTAAATATATCTTAATTGACAGCTTTACACTCTGATTTCTCTATAAAATGTGTTAATTTTTGTCAATTGTAGAACTAAAAGAGGGGTCTATCATTATCTCTTATTCTTATTTGTATATACACATCACATAATTGACAATTAAATGGGCCACATTACTTGTGTCAAATTCTATGTCAAAATTCTTTTATGTACAACTAGAACCATTCTTCAATACTAAGACTTCTTCAATAGTAACAAGTGGTAGAGCTTTCACAAAATCAACTCCGATCAACCTAAAGTGTATTGGGGTTTGTCAAGAATAGTTTAAGGAAAAAAGGTTGAAAATGATCTCCTGTTTAGAGGGATTTATGCCACCATACGTCTATGGTTCTCACTGATCTCTCATTGTATAGGTGGTTCTCACTGGATCTCTCATTGTATAGGTGTCTGTCTGCGAGAGATTGGGACTACAATAAGTCGACAATCCATCTCCAGCCACGTAGACCTCTCACGAGATAATCCTCTCAAAGATTGAGACTGGAAAAAGGGAAAGAAATACATCTTCTGATCTGCATCACAAAATTTATGTTTTACGTAATGGCGCCTATACAATTCCTAGATTCTGTGGGGTCTCATCGCCTTTTTCTCTTCTTCTATCTCGGGATTTAGGTCCATATTCCCCGCTCTTCAGTCTGTACAGCAACTGATTTTTCTCGACAATTTTTTGTGGTTGTTTATGCTTTTATTTATACTAGCCACCTTTGTTTGGTGTATGGATATGAGAATATTGATACTGCCTTTTAAAGTTCGATTGCTTTAAAATTTTCATTGATCGCCAAGTGTTTGAAATTTTATTTAATAGTTGCAAGAGATTTGGAAGTTACAAGTTATGTTCTTCAATAAGTAAAGCTAAAGGACTAGTTCATTCTTTCTTGTTGCTCAACTTAGTAGTTTTGTTCTTTGATGATGATCTTTTTTCTCCCTATTGCAATGTTTAAGGCTAATAAGGAAGGCTGAAGGGCTATTCCAGTCACGCCATTGTAGTTCTTCAAGGAATCCTCTAAATTTATACCAAAAAAGGGTGACTGAGCACTAATGTGGTCGAAAGATATTTAATTTTCTGCAGCTATATGAAGTTTAAGTGATATGATCACTGTTGTGCTGTTATCTAATTTTTATATTTATTAGTTTTTCCTTATTTTAGATTATTATGTTGAATTTTTTGTTAAATTAACTAATTGGAGTACATGCATTTCATGTATTTTTTGGTTCAAAATTGTTAAATTGTTTATAGCTCTCATATTGCTTTGAAATAAACTAGCAAACATAATTTTAATGGGACTGTTTGTTCTTACTGGTATAATGCATTAATTTTTTTAATTGGCATCGATACGCTTAGAGACATTTTCCTAGTTGCTTGAGTAAAAATGCTTTATTTTAGCAATATGCCTTATATCATGTAAGTTTAAAATAGTTACCCGTTGTATACTGACGAACTCAATGTGTAACTTCATTTAACATTCGATCTAAAAATTGAAGTTTTCTTCCTTTAAGTTGATGTTATTTTGCCTAAGTTTCAGGTCACAAACATCAAAATTTGCATTTCAAGAAGCTGATAGAAGTTGCTGCTGCAGCAAAAGACGAAGGCAGCTGCTTCTTTACTGTTCTAATCTTATTGACCAAGTCAATGAAGATGTGGTACTTGTGTATGACGACCTGGTCAGGTTGAAATTGGTCCTCAAGAGATCTACAGGTTCTGCGAAAGAATTGCAGAAACATATCAGAGACTTGATATTTGAGACTTGATATTTGAAGCAGAAGATGTGGACTCATTTGTTGCAAGGACTAGCATGAAAGAAATTTGGAAATTCTATGGAAGTGTTTTTCAAAGATCCTCAAATCTTTCTTCTTTCCAGCCCAGTTTATTTGCTCCCCCGCCCCCTACATCAGAAGTTTGTAATGTTATGCAAGAGATCGAATGTGTCAGAGCAAAGATGAAGGTTACATGTAGAAGTGCGAAGCTGTATGTGAAGGACAAAACACATGTGGCGGCATTTATGAAGCTTGAGAAAGCAAAAAGGGTAAATATAACTGCAGATCTAATTCCCGAAGATTGATCTTGTAACTTTGGTTTTCTCATAGTTTGTTTTACATTATCCTAATTTTGATGAAAGTCTCTAATAATCATGGAAAAATAAGAGGTAAAAAATACAAATGCTCTTGTCATTACTTATATATATTTTTTAACTAATCTAAAACTATTTTAAAAAATTAGATTTCTAGTTGCTATTTTTCTCTTCTCAATTAAGACAACTTATGAGATTCATATTTTTCAGATCACATTAAATTGGCAATCTTAAATGCATTCAACAACAATTTCTGTGTGGATATTATTATTGTTTAAGTATCTTTTTCCCTCCATTAGTTAATATTTTATAAACTGAAAAGTGGACGTGTAATAAAGTTGATAAATAGGTCAAGCTCTACCTTCATATCTCGCTAGATGGCTTCCTCTAGTGATCCTTCCAATCCTAATTCCAAAGAGTTACATTCACCATGCTTTGCCATCAAATATTAGATTTTTCTTCTTTTCTGTACTAATCACAATAAGAATCAAAAGTTAAATATATGGCTTGAAATACACAAAGCCTTGACACACTTTCATTCTGTGGATTTCAGATAAGTGATGGACATCGAAAATGATATTTTATGTTTAGGAGTATATAATTTAGTAACTATCACTTCATTCTATTGTGCATCAAAATATCTACTTATTGAATTCTTGGCTACATGGTCCTAGACATAATAATTATTGGCTGTAATGTAGGGTCTCCTTTGAGGAAAAAAATGTGGTCGGCTTTCAAGATGAGGCAGAGAGAGTAATGAGTGACTGGCATTGGCAAGACAACATTGGCTAAAATGATTTTCCACCAGCCAGTAGTTGAATTTGAGTTCAATAGTCGTGTACGGGTTTATGTCTCTCAAAATTATATCAGAAAGGAAGTTCTCCTCAAAATTTTGGGCCAGGTTACTGATCTCACAAAGGAGATGCATAACATGACAGATGAAAGTTTAGCCAAAGAGCTATGTAGGTTTTTAGAGAAAAGGAAGTACTTAATTATCTTGGATGATATAGACAGAAGAGGAGTCGAACAATCTCAAAATTGCCATCCCAAATAACAACCAAAGTAGGATTTTGCTGACTACTTGTTCTTCGAATGTGGCTAGACAAATCAATTCAAAAAGAGATCCTCATGAGTTGCATAAGTTACGCCCCGAAGAAAGTTGGACACTACTCTAAAAGGAGGTGCTAGGCTCAGAGGAGTGTCTTGTGTTCTTAAGGAAGTATGGGATAACGGAAGGTTGACAAATGGAGAGATTAACAGCGAATGACGGAAGGGACAAATTCCACCAAAAAATGCAAAGGTGGGGATGAAATTGCCAAAAAATGAAAGGTAAGGACGATTTTTGCAGAAGGACTGAATGGTAGGGACGTTTTACGCCAATTACCCAGTTTGAAGATGTTCTAAGCCTCACAGCTTGCACATTTCTTTCCAATGAAGACAAGTGTCTGATGGAGTTAGCTTCAGTAGTTTCAGACTTTCAACGTGTTTCAAAAATGCGTGACCATCAAATTTCCCATCCACAAGTTCAACTAATTGACCACAAATCCCCAATTTCTTTAGTTTAGAAGTCCTCCTAAAGACATCTTCCTTGCAACTTTCTATAGCCAGTAAGGGAAGCGTTTATATTTTTGATATTTCAAATCACTTGTAGCACTAGACACTGGAAAAGATATAGGTGCATATGAAACTATCTCCCCAATTCGCTTATATCCCAAATATTGGCTTCAATTTTAAGTGCACATGATGACACGTTCAATGTAAGAGTTTCCACATTCCACAGCTCAGAAATGGCTTTAGGAACAACCTCAAAGTTACCACATAGAACAAGCATCCTCAGGTAAATCAGATGAATTACATCAACTGGGAAGCTACTAAACTTGACGAATCTAATACATAGCACTCCCAGCCTTTCAAAAACTTCAACTATTACAAAAATGTGCTTGGGTAGATACTCAACATCTACCGAGTCAATGTTTGCGTAACATGGGAAAGAGCATACTAGTGAACCAAATTGTTCTAAAGATAAAAAAATTTTTAGCTCCAGAATGAATGCTGACAGTTGATTCCCTATAGGCCTCAACCAATGCAGCTCTAGAATAGGGGCTTTGGTTGCTAATTTCCAACAAAAAATTATCAATCACTGGCTTGCTTCTTACAAAACTCATGAAATATTTTATGGACTTCGCATTTTCAATGCGATCATTAGTGCCTTTTTCAAATATCACCAAGTTCGTGTCAATAAGATTTCCCAAATATTTTTCTGTAGTTTCATATGTGGTCACGATTCCCACATCTACAAATCCTTTGGCAATCTTCAACTTAATCAATTCATGTTTTGATATTTCAAATCCTTGAGGGAATACCCCAAAATAAAGAAAGCACTCTCGCAAATTATAAGGTAAGTAACCTTATTCAAGAGGATATATCAAGACACAAATATACTTTCAAATGGTTGACAACTATGTCGCAGCACCAATAACTTATGGGACCTCTTTGTTTTAAAATTTCAGCAATTGCTACAAGTGCTTGGGGTAACCCACTACATCTTTCTGCTATGTTTTCCATGCCGCAACATCGGCTTGGGCAACTGTCCGAGCCAAGTGTCTTTGTTGTAAATAACGTACAACTGTCATCAAGGCCTAATAAACTCAATCCGCAAACATTATTACCAACACGCTCTGCAACACTCCATAGGCAAGTAATAAGTAAAATTTGACTACCATTTTTACATAAAATTATTTTCAATTGATTTCAAACACATCCGCCCATACATCATCTATAACAATCATATACTTTTCCCCTTCAGCAATTGTTGATCTCTTTCAGC
The DNA here is from genome assembly GCA_963692815.1 of Nyctanthes arbor-tristis. NCBI lineage: Eukaryota > Viridiplantae > Streptophyta > Magnoliopsida > Lamiales > Oleaceae > Nyctanthes > Nyctanthes arbor-tristis. The sequence goes on from CAVNYN010282159.1 coordinate 25,497, forward strand.
CAACTTTTCCTCTGGCATCTCATAGAAGAAGTTCCTTTTTGGTGAAGCTTTGGGAAACATAGATCTATATGCAAATTTCATATACTCTTTCAACTTTGAAATTGTTAAGTACCATTTGGGCTTACTTTTAGGTTAGTAAATCATCACTAAACTTTGATGGATTACTATTTGTGTCACTTTAATTATCTATAGCTTACAAAATTATCACTTAACTCTCATATATTAATTTTAGTCACTGAATTTACAAAACTAGTAAAAGACGCATGCTTCGCACATGACACTCTCTAATAAGTTACAAAATATTTATTTTTTAAAGTGAAGAATGAACTCAAGAAATTACCATAGAAATACATTATGTGAAATTCAAACCACAAAAATGAAGGAAATTTTATTGATAATAAGTAACTTCACAAATTTATACACTAATGTTCTAATTGAGAAACTATATATAGAAAATCCTTGTGTAGAACAAAACGGTATAGAATTTTTTTCCAAAAAGACAACTATGTGTTACAATAACCTGTAATTATCTACATTCTTTACCTCATAATTTTACATACCAAACTATTTGGAAGATTTGTGTGAACGTACTGGTATAACATATTTATTATCAGCAGATTATTCTACAACATTTTTTTAAGCAAGATTATTCTAAAATATTTAGTACCTCAAACATATAAGAAAACTACAATTACTCTCTAATTGAAAATTCAATATCCACAATTATACAGAATAAAAATCCACAATCAATATATATAAATTAAAAAAAAAGGACTTAATAACATTGTTATTGAAATATATATAATCACATACAAGCATCAAATCAAACGAAATTGATTAGAAAAATACTGTTGTAGCATGAAAATTATTTTTGTTACCATTATCGTTATTTCCGTTATCATTTAAACTCAAGATAATCAAGAAAAAAATTACATAGAAAAATTATAATAAGCGGACGAAGAAATAGGTGAACAGGTACAAAGAAATACAACTGCTACTATGGAAACATACGTGATAAAGAAAGCGAACAAACAAACTCAATAGCACATATTGTATATTTAAATATTTAAACACATTTATTAATCTTGAAAATATTAATTTAACAAGCTTATTAAATTAGTTTTTTCATATTATTTTTGCTTTAGAGTTCATATAATACTCTATTTTGTTAATAATCATGTGCATCGCGCACAGATGCTCTAGTTAACCATTTAAAATAATTATTATAGAATGAGTTAGGAAATAGGAAGATGCATAGTGTCATTTTTATCCAAAAATATTTTTCTATATAACCGCTTTTTGTATATAATATCATTGATAATCTCAATATATCTATCCTTGCCCTTCTATTTTCATAATGATATATCAATATTTTCTGTTCGTTTTTCTTTAATGAAGTAAAAAATAAATTCTTTTTTTTTTTTTTGGGGTGGGCAAAAACTAAATTCTAAATAATGTAACGCATTTAAATTGATTTCATGTTTTATCATTTGCGGGACATAGTAGAATACATACACCCTCCGTCCATCACAAATTCCCCCGTCGAACACCACACATTGCTTCGCCATAGTTGACCGTGAAATTTAATGGAGTTGCTGACTTTCCACTTTCCAAATCGAATATCTCAGAAAGAATCAACAAGTTTCATCTAGATAAACTCCCAAATGTCCCAACCCTCGGTGCAAGTGGTGTCTGAATGTTAAAAGAAGAACAAAGAGTAGCTGAAGATGCAGTGGAAGGTAAAAATTAAAGTGCTTCCCCAGTTCGACAAGATCTTTTATAGTAGTTCACAAATCACAAAAATCGAACAAGGAGAAAAGTGATAAATTTTTTTCATAAATCGTAAATTAAAAGCCAAATCGAAATTTTGAAACACATAACACACATTCAAAACAAATACTCAAAAAAAAAAAAAAGAAAAGGAAGAAAAATCATACACACATCCAAAAAAGAAGGAAGAAAAATTATTCACAGCAATGTAATTAACTTCTACGGCAATTAAAAGACGAAAACCCATTAGAAAAATTGTAATGTATTATGCCCGCATAATAATCGGAGAACTCAAAATCGGCAAGAAAACAATCTTCTATACCTTATAAAACTTCACCGAGAGTTCGAACATTCAAGATGAGATGAAATTTCTCAAGCGAGATGAAGATCCGTGGAACTGATCAATTGAAACCGGATTATTGACCAGAATCTCCAAGGCCAGAAGATTAGGGAGGAGAGAAAAATGAGATGAAAGTTTCTCAAGCGAGATGAAGATCCGTGGAACTAAATTGAAACCGGATTGACTAGAATCACAAAGCCCTGAAGATTAGGGGAGAGAGAAAAAATCATCAATTTTTTATTTTTTGATAAATGAGAGATAAGGGAGGGGTATGTGTGTTTCAAACACGGGACGTCATACTCGAAACTTGAACATTTAATCACTGTGTCTGTGTTATATTACAACTAGCTAATTAACTCGTGCGTTACACGGGAAATATATATACATCTCTAAAATAAACTAAAACAAACAATTAATTAAATGATAAAAATTAAAAGAAAAATGTGTGCAACTACTTCTAAAATTGATATTCTATGTTAATTGGTCAATTGCTGACCAATATATGTGTGCAATCTATATATTGAGCGGCTTATATACTTACCCGATTAGGCTACCTGAAATTTGCTTTGATTATTCAAATTTAAAAGGAAATAGATAATTACGAATTTAATTGCTGCACTTACTTGGTTAAACGAAATCTAAAGCATCTCTAAAGGCCTGAAGTTCCGCCTCAACAATTGAGATATGATTAAAAATTACTACGCAAAATTAAAAGACGTAATAAACAAAACTTTGAAAATTTGGGGAAAAAAGATTAAGTTGAGCAGATAAATAGATTATTAAAAATTACTATACAAAATTAAAAAATTAACCCATCACTTAATTAGTATTATCCAATTATTATTTGGGTGAATGATAAGTGTATTTTATATGCAAAAATACTTCTCTTAACTTATGCAATTCTATATGAAATCGAACAGATTTCTACCTAATTTGTGTGAATATGGTTTATATAGGTAAAAAGTTCAAATTGGAATGATACAAGTGAAAAGAACTATTTTTGAACCAAATTGAGCTTTACATGCATCAAGATGTGAAGGCTCGGGAGTGGGAAGAGAAAAGATCAATGTCAACAAGTGTGAAGGCCGAATGCCACCATTGGGGAACTTGAAAGAGGTCATTTGTGTCATGTTTAAAGAGAGCGGGGACCATAATGAATAGGCCGAAAAGTTTGGGGACGTGCTTAAACGAAGAAAAAGCTGAAAAGGACCATTACCGCAAGACAAAGTCAAATTAGGGACTGAATTGCACGTGCTGAAAGTAGGCCGCGGGTGGGCGCGGCAAGCAAACCGCCCCCTACCCGCGGCCTAGCCATTTTTCTGCTGGGACGGCTTGCCGCGGCCACCCGCGGGCTTATATAAGTTTCTGCTAGCCGCGGCAAGCATGCCGCGGCCACCCGCGGCCCGTATCGGAACACGCCGTTTACGCGTTTTCGGACCCTTTTTGACACATTCTAGGGTTCTAAGGCCTCCCAAACTATAAAAGAACGAAAACCCTTCGGTAAAAGGGGGGATGGATGATAGGAAACTCATTCTTGAGAGCTAGGAGATTGGAGCAAGGGCTTAGAGATTGAAGCCGGGTTCGCGTGAAGATTGAAGAACGGAGTTCTTCGTTTGGTGCAAACGTTTTCTTCATTATTCTTCGTCTTTTCTTTGCGAAAATCTGGTCATGTATTCAAACCCTATGAACGCTTATGTTATAAATTCCTTTATTATGCGTAACTAATTTTCCTTGTTGAGACAATCAATGAAGCAATATATATGTTTTGATTGTGTTAATCTCATTCATGACTCTAATTGTTATTGCGTGCTTATTTTCTATTGTGATATGTAATTCCCTTTTATGAGCCTGATCAACTTGTAATTGCGTTAGTGAATTCGTGAGGAAACCGAGAGGTAAGTCACCAATTTAGCACTTCAATAGAAAACATAAATTGCATAGAAGATAGGGATATACTTTTATGATTTGTGTGACCACAAAAATGGTTTTTTGTTAATTAATGCACTTGACTAGGTTGAAATTCACA
>CAVNYN010282161.1:0-13285 GCA_963692815.1 Nyctanthes arbor-tristis
TCAGGGCACTTTCTGACCATCTCCGTCGCATCTGTCCTCATAGTGGGCCAGTAGTAGTCCTGTTTCTAGATCTTGAAGGTGAGAGCCTACCATCCTGTATGGTTTCCACAAATTCCACGGTGGACTTCTAATAAGGCATAGCTTGCCTCATCTTGGTCCAAGCATCAAAATAAATGTTGTGAGTATCCTCTTTTATACAATTCTCCAATCAGAAGGGTGAAGCTAGCAGCTCTGATCCACAACTGGTGAGCTCTAATTTGATCATCAGGCACCACTCCATCAGTGAGATATTGAATAATCTCATCTTTCTACCCAGGGAGACGTATTGCTCAAGTGTTGATCTGGTCCGTTTCGTCTAATACGGAGCGGTCCATTCTGCGCGATGGTGGCCAAACATGCCAGGTCATCAGCATGAGTATTTTGGGAATATGGAACCTGTTGGATTGAAAAAACATCAAATTTCTGAGCCTTTACCTTTACTTTTTTCCAATACCACTTCAGCTGTGATTCTTTGACGCCGAAATCACCAATAATCTAGTTGACCACTAGCTGCGAGTCACTATGCACGATGATATGAGTGAGTTGCAGGGAGTTAGCCACGTCTAGGCCAACAAGGAGTGCCTCATATTCTGCTTCATTATTCGTAGCTGGGAACTTAAATCGCAAGGCTTGGAAAAATAGTCTGATTGTCTAGTCCTATGATTACTATGACCGCGCCCGAGCACTTGTCAGTTGCTAAACAATCAACAAATAAGTTCTATTAGTCAGATCAGCATACTTCCAATTCAGGTATCATTTCAATTGGTTGGAAGAATTCAACCAGGAATTGGCCATAACTTGACCCTTCATTGCTGCCTGTGGTTTGATGAAGATATCAAACTGCCCAAATTCCACGGACCATTTCACTAGCCTCCCAGTTGTATCGTGCCTGTCGTATAGGTAATTTGTGAGCACCTCCACTTGGTGCTGTAGGAAATAAAGTTGAGCTTTCTTGTTGAGATTACAAGTGCGTATGCCAATTTCTCGATTGCCGGGTACCGAAATTTGGCCTCCTTCAGCGCTTGGTTGATGTAGTACACTGGCTTTTGTACATCATCCTCAGTTTGGATCAGTACTAAGCTCACAGCGGAACTAGACACGGCTAGATATAGGGTAAGGATATCTCCTTCTCGTGGCTTGGACAGAGTGGGAGGTGTTGCCAAGTCCTGTTTAAGTGCGTCAAACGCCTTTTGACACGTCTCAACCCCCTGAAAGTCCCTCTTTCCTTGAAGAACATTAAAAAATAGTTTATACTTATCTGTTGGATGACCAATGAAGCGGCCAAGTACCCAGTCAAACTCTAAATATCCTTGATTCGGGTTAGCAGACGCATGTCAATAGTGCTTTGATCTTCTTGGGGCTCACTTTAACACCCCTCTAGTTCACCAGATATCCCAAGAATTTGCCAGAACCAACTCCAAAGAAAGATTTCTTTGGGTTCAGCTTTGTTTCGTATATTCGAAGGATGTCAAACATTTTCTTTGGGTTCATCAACGTACACTTCTATTGATTTGCTGATATGATCTGCAAACATCTTGTTCACCAACCTCTCATACATGGCTCCTGCGTTTTTTTAATCCAAATGGCATCACTCGATAAAAATACAGGTTGCGGTCAGTGATAAATGAAGTGTGTTCCAGATCGGATCGTACATCGGGGTCTGGTTATACCCCAAATAAGTGTCCATGAAACTTAAAAGCTCATGCCCTGCCGTCACATCAACCATCTGGTCAATCATAGGTAAATGAAAGCCATCCTTCGGGTAAGCTTTGTTGAGATCTGTAAAGTCAATGCATAGGCGCCACGATCCGTTGCTTTTCCGCACAACAATAGGATTAGCCACCCAGACTGGATACTTTGCTTCCCAAATGAAACAGTTCCCAAGAAGCTTAATGACTTCTGCTTCCAGAGCCTCATAGCGTTCGATGCTTAAAGATCGCCTCTTTTCCTATTGCAACTTCATATCTGGATTTGTGTTCAGCTTATGGCATGCCTACTCTTGTGGGATCTCTTCAATATCTCATGAGACTATGCAAACACATCCAGGTTTCTTTTTAGAAAAAAGATGAGTTCTGATCCCACTGGTTCCTTCAGGTCTGCAACTGGACCATTGGTCTGTGGTCATCCATAGATACTTGGACCAAGGCTTCCATTAGTTCTGCTCTAACTTCTATACAGCCTTACTTCGGTCAAGAGGGTCATGAGTCTCCTCCACTTTCTACTTGCGCTTGAGAGTGGCAATGTGCCTGGGAAGTATATCCAAGTTACATTCTCTAGCCATCTGCTAATTGTCCCGGACTACCCCCACTCCATGAGTTGTTGGGAACTTTATCATGTAATCATAGATGGAAGTAGCCGCCTTAAACTCTGACAGAAAAGGGTGTCTTTAGATGGCATTGTAGTTTGAATTCACTTCAATAACCACGAAATTTTTCAGAGTCCATCGCACCCTAGGCTTATTACCCAATTCAACCATCAAGGTTACTTGACCCCGAGAGGTTATGGATTTTCCTGTGAAGCCCTGGATCATTCCACGGTACGTTTAGAGATGATGCTCCTCCAGTCCCATCCGCTCATAAGTTTGCAATAACAGAACATTTACTGCACTTTCATTACCGACCAATGTCCGATGGATTCGGACCCTTGACAAAGGCATAGTTATGATAGGTATGTCATCATGAGGGTGAATGACACCTCCCGCATTAGCTTCTGTGAAGCCAAAAAAATCCTATGTGATCTCTTCAAGGGTCATGCCAAAAGTGTCCAACTGATAACTAGTACACGCTTCTCTGACCAATCATCGTCTCTGGTTCTGTGAACCCTCAATAGGTCTAATTCCCGCCAATTAGTACATGAATGTCTGATGCAGGCAATCGTGGAACATTCAGTTGTGGCACGTGTTGCATTGCTGGAGGAGGTGGTCAACTGTGCGCTTGGTGCCCTTGTCTTGCCACGTATTCTTTCATGTGGCCCCTATCGATCAAGCGCTAGATCTCACACTGTAAATCACTGCAGTCATCCGTCTCATGCCCTATCGATTGATGGTATTTGCAATACTTGCAAGGATTGAGCTGATTGCAAGGATTGAGCTGAGACGGATCCTTCCAAACTAGCTTGGGTTTTGGTAGCAGATGTTTGTCCTAGGATAGCATGAGAATCAGCTCAGGTGTCGTGTTAAGCAGAGGGGTTAAAGCCCTTTGGCTGATATGCCAGAAATGATCGGTCCCCCCCCCCAAATTTTTCCCCCTTCTATTTTGGTTCCCATTAAGGCTTACATTCCTTATCCTTCTTGTCCAGATCCTTACCAACCTTATCGCTTGGTACAGCGGCATTGGCTTCTTCAACCGCTATGTATTGTTCAACCCAGTTCAGGAGATCATTGAGCGTGTTTAAACCATCTTCATAAACTGACCACCAGAACCTCGAATTGCTCAACAATCTTGAGGTTGCCGCCAGTAGGATAGCGTCATCTGACACGTGATCAGTATCGATCACCTATTTGTTAAACCAGGCTAAGTAATCCTTCAGCTTCTTATCCTTTCCTTGTTTTACAGCTAACAAAGCTTCCTTTGGGTTCATTCAAACTTTCGATCCTATGAAGTTGGCTATGAACTTAGATGACAGGTCTAATCAAGAATGAATTGACCCTGTCGAAGGTGCTCTGAACTAGCAATGGGCTCTGTCACCAAGCCTGGTTGGGAATGCCCTGCACATAATGGCTTGGCTAACGTGATGAAGCTACATCCAGGCTGTAAACTTATAGATGTGTATGACTGGGACCGTGGTCCCATCGTACACCGCAATGTTCAGGGTCTTGATCTTTTCCCAATTTAGGTAGGCTAATATCCAAGCTACGAAGGGAGACTGAGCCATGACTTCCCCATATGGATACATTCCTAGTTGTTGACTTTCTAGCTCAACTACTATCCTCTAGAGCTGATCCATCTCACCTCCAGTCTCTCCACCATGAGGAGGATCCTCTTCCTATCGGTTTCGCCTACCTCCTTGGCTACCAGTGCCATGTGAATAATGAGATCGGCACAGTTGAGGTCTATTCTATGGTACTGGTCCTACACCTTTGCTAACTGATCCTTCTGGTCCCAACCAGTCAAACACATTGTTTTCGCGCCTCACGTCATTCTTAGGGGGTTGACATAACGGTTCAACGAGATCTCCCATGCAACTATGGGAGGAAGCTGGGAAGGTGAGTATGGACCCGGCGTGCTCCTAGTGCCCTGAGCAGTAAACATCCTAGTCGAGTTGACTCACCTTAATCTTTCGAGCGATAGGGTCCCGCGCTAGAGGCGGAGGTGGGGGTGATTGTTGTCTCAACCTCTCGAGCTTCTGATGCAGAAACTCTGTCTCAACCTCTCGAGCTTCCGGTGTAGAAACTCTGCTTGCGAGCTAAGGATTGACCTGTCCATGCTGGTAGCCTTCGCCTATTGCTTGCTGTTCCACCAAGAGAACTTGGTGACTTCCATTAGGGTTACTTGCGGCGACACAATTCCTCACAATTCTTTTGTTAGAGTCTAAGTGATTTGAAATTCTCGTGTTGAGATGCTGGTATAGACCTTAGTCGTCAAAATCGACGCTGTTCCTCTAGTGCCAATTGTTGACGTTGGGTTTAGACGTAGACCCAATTCAGCAAAATGTGTTTGACGTGATAATGAGGATTGATTAGGGTTCCTTATCGGAATTAGACCCGGTGTGAAATTGTGACCGGAAATAGTTTGACCAAGAGTCGAGCTCGGAATTGAATAAACATATTGCAAGAATTCTCTATCTAATTTCTATTTCTTAGGCAAAAAGCTTTCTTCTTCAAATGGCACCCCAAGGCCCATATTTATCGGCGAGCTCGTGGGTGCTTTGGGAATTTCATACAGTATGTTTGCACACAAACTCAGTTCGACAATACTAGAATAATAGGTTTAGTTAGCATTTGTCCTAACAACTACCACTAACTACCAACTTTCGACCGTGTTCAAGACGCGCTGGCACACCTACAAAAAGACTCCTGATCGGCATACATGTCTGTTTCACAGATTGCGTCTGACCTCAACTACGTTGAATGAGGTTCGCCACGTCAATTTACAAGCCACTTCGGATCGGCCACGTTTCTCTGATCGGCTATAGTTCAATCCAGCTTCATCTGGAGTCCTCTATTGAGATACCACCAACATATACAGTTTTAGAGAGAGAATATATTCTAGAGAGAGAAAAATTGGAAGGGAGGATCTTGTGGTGTTGTCCATGTTGGCTGGGTTTAGAACGATTTGCAGGAATAAAATAAATGATGATAATTAATTACGACCATTCGCTTTGAGTGACATGGATTAATGGTATGGCACACAATGATTAATAGTGATGGTAGCATAGTGTGATTGTTTATGAAGAAGTGTATTTAGATATGTGATATTTTGGTTGTTATGACTAAATATCGCAGAACTATGCTATCCCAATCTTGTGAAGTACACGAATAACCTTATTCCCTATTTAATATCAACTCATACTAACGGCTAGTATTATATTAAATCACTGTCTAGTACTCTAACATTTGGTGTTTGAAACCTCCTAAGACCTCTCATATATTTTCATTTAAATAGGGCGATGTGCATGCAATGCTGTTTTGAATTATAAGGGTATAAAATATTTTTAATTTTATTTTGGGGGTGTTGCAAGAGATGTGATTTTCTAAGGAGAGCTTACATCTCTCCTTATGGAGTGGAAACTACCACGTAGTTGCATGTGATGGGGGGTCGGGGCAGTTTCCACTCCATAATCACATGCAGCCACGTGGCAATTTCTACTCCGTAAGGATAGAGGTAAGCTCTCTACAGTCGAACCATACAAGAGGTGTCCATAAAACTTATATATGCATTAATTGTTTTGAGACCATGACTTTGTTTTCCCCAGATACTATTATAATATATATAAATTCATCAAATTTTCAAGCAAAAACATGCTGATGTGTTATGGTTCAAACAAGTATTGTAGTGATTAGATACGCTTATATCTCATTAATTGTTTAAAGATACTTTATATGCATAGGTAGTTGATGTGAAATAATAGCAAATAAATTAAGGCATATATATAAATGAAAAATTAAATACATGTTGAATATGATAAGTGCACAATCTTTTTTAGACGGACGAAAATAATATATTATATTAGACTATCTTTGTAGGACGGAAGCAATATTATTTATGGAGAGTGTGTAATAATTTAAGTTTGATTTGTTGAAAAATTTTGTAGTGAAAATTTTAGTTGTAGATAAAGAAAACCCGGAGTCTGCAAAAGTAGTATTCTTGAAACAAAGGAATCCGAGTTGTGAAATCCCAGTGAACGGCAGTTTTTCTTCTCAAATTCAGTGCAGATGGTGACAGAATGAAAATTTTCAGGTGGTGGTTTTGGTAATTGGCTTTTGTTTGTGTTTTAACATTCTTCAACTGAAATATCATGGAGTTTTCGCGCCATTTGATCTTTGACTTTGCAATAGCCGTATTGTTCTAGTGAGGATTTCAAGTTTCAACAATAGATCTAGGATGAAGTTGATCAAATATCAGATGTCTCCTATCATTATGACACTAGATAGATAGTGTGGTAGTAATACCGACCTCTAATATAATTTTTGGGAGTGACATACTAATGGTGTGAATCACCATAAATGTTCCATTTTAATGAGTTAATTTTCGGTGGTCGCAATCTGAGGGTTGAATGAATTAGTTATTGATATGTCTGTTGTCGAGTGTCTATGTTGTTCTAGAGAGGAAGTGAGGGAAGAGATATGTAGACGGTTTTAGAGAAGAATTTGGAAGGGAGGATCTTGTGGTGTTGTACACGTTGGTTGGGTTTGGAACGAATTAAATAAATGATGAGAATTAACTAGGACCATTAGCTTGATGAGAATTAATTAGGAGCATTAGCTTTGAGTGACCTGGATTAATGATATGGCACACAAGGAACAGTAGTGATTGTAGTGTGTTTGTTTAAGGATAAATGTATTTACATATATGACGTATAGGTTGATACGACTAAATAGCGCACAACTATGCTACCTCTATTACCAACTACTTCCGTCCCACAAAAATAGGACGTTAGATATTTTCACACAGATTAAGGATTTATAGGTAATATCGTTGGAACATTTAATTTTACCTTATTTTTCTATATATACTCTTATGTCTCATTAATTGTTAGAAATACTTTCAATACATAAGTACTTAAATAACAATTATTAATTATGGCACATATGAAAATGAAATAAATGTTCAATATGGTAAGTGGACTATCTATTTGAGACAGGCGAAAACAGAATAATGGATTATCTTTTCAGGATGGACGGAGTATCTAATATCAACTCACCACAACGGCTAGTATTATGTACTTGAAATGTACTAAGATCGCTCATGTATTTTCATTTAAATAAGGGCGATGAAAGCGTAAAGCTGTTTTGAATTATAAGGGTATAAAATATTTTAAATTTTGGGTATAAAATATTTTAAATTTTATTACAGGGGTGTTGCGAGAGTTGCCCATAAAAGTTATTCGTATTAATTGTTTTTAAGACCATGACTTTGTTTGCCCCAGGTACCACGTTATATTAGAATTAGAATATATAAATTTACCAAATTTTCAAGCAAAACCATAATGTTGTATTGTATTTCAAACAAGTATTGTAGTTGTTAGATAACTCACATTTTAGGTGCATCTCGGGTTCGAACTATACTTAACATTCCCGAAAAAAAGTTCAGTGCTCCAGGAGTACCGAGCACTTGGTACTCTTAGAGTACTAGACTTTTTTCCACCATTCGCCTACTTCCCTTGATCACCTCCCCTATCTTCCCTCTCTATCAAATATTAATATATATATATATGTATCTATATATATATATAGCACCCTACGTAGCGTGTGTAGATTCACGCTACATGTATTTAAAATACACATAACTTATATAAAATACACGTGATATACATTCATACATGTGGGAGGTTTTTGAAAATCCCCCCCCCTGAACACACACACATATATTACTTCTATACCACAAAAATAGTCCAATTTCAATTTTCATAAATATTAAGGAAACTGCAAATAACAGTACTAGAAAGATAAAATTTAATATCATTTACATAATATATACTCTTACGTTACTAAATATTCTACTACCACCATCCCACGAAAATGGTCTCTTTTTTTTTTTTTTTTTGGTCCCAAATTATGATCCACTTTTATTAGTTAGTTTTTTAGTTTTTTTATGTGCCCCTATTTAATGTACATTGATATTAACAAATAAAAACTAAAAAAGTTGAATACTAACTAAATGAAGAATCATATTAAGAAAAATGTTCATAAATTTCATTTTTCTAAGAGCATACTTGGGCTTCTTAAACTATGTGAAAATTGATATATGACCATTAAATAATATAATTTTGTTGATTATAATGTACACTAAATAGGGTTATAAAAGAAAATCGGACTATATTTTAAGACGGATGGAAAAGGAAAATTAGACTATCTTTATAGGACGAAAGTAGTATGTGTTTGTGTGTGTGTTGTGTATTATGTTATTTTTCTTTTTAAATTTTTGTTTTATTATGTCTTCTTGTGCTTAAAATCATATTTTTTTAGTAATGCTATTTAGCACAACTGGTACTTAACACCATATCAAAGTGATATTAAATGATAAGTTGAATTAAGTGGGTCATTTATTTATTTAATCTCACTTATTATTTAATGTCACATTGGATGCAATCTAGATTGGTGTCAAGCACAACTGGTGTGTTACATAGTATTATTCTATTTTTTTTATTATTGTATTGTGTTAACGTTTATGATATTTCTAGATTTTTTTCTTTCTTTCTTTTTTATTATTATTTTTTTTTTTTGGGGTGATGGGGGTGTATTTCTAGGCTTTAATTTTGAAATGACGTTATAAGTTCACTTTTCCAAAAAACTTACTTAAAAAGGGGAAAGAAAAAAAAAGACACATTTTCAATAAGCATTAAATTGAGTGAATAATAATTACAACAAGATGACTAAAATACTTAAAATAAAGGGAGAAAAAAGGGATCAAGCATCTAAGTTCGGCTGCATCAGACTTGTGTTAATACCATTTGAAAGTTTCTTCTTCTTGTTCTTCTTTTTCAGCTTGCCATCTAAACCCCGAATTGGTCCATTTCTTGAAGCGTCATTTATTATCAAAGGATATTTTGATATCTTCTTGTTCCTCAAAATTCTCCCCGATAATTTTCTCCGATTCTACTTGAAATTGTTGAAGATTCAATATTAAGCGTTCATTTTCTCTTATCTCTTCAAAGTGCTCATAGCTTTCCATGATTTCGAGTCGAAGAGTCAACCTATCATCAAGATAGTGTCTAGACAGAAAGAAGCGCTTTCCATTTGAAAGGTTAACGCCGATTCCGCACTGTGCCAATAAAGGAATTGTTGGTGGATAATCTCTCCTCTTTTGATCCATTGGCCTTCTTTGTTTCAATGGGTAGGATCTTTTAGTTCCTTGAGGAAAAATATCAGTATCATGGCTCATAAATACACCGCTATCCGTCCCAAGTAGATCACCGTTGATGGAATAGTCCCACAACAAAGAAGAAGAAGAAGAAGAAGAAGAAGAAGAAGAAGAATGTGGTACTGATGGTTCTGCAGAGAAAAATGAAAGCGGTGGAGAATTTTTCGTTGGTTTGCGAGAACGCAAGACTCTACCACCCATCTTTCTAATCCTTTCTCCAACTACTTTGATTGAAAAAGGCAGATTTAGTACCCAGATCAGAAACCTTTGAACGATTGAAACAAGAATTTGAACACTATTCAGAAGAATTCCCTTCTTCATCCTTACCGGACAGTTCATGAGCGGTGACTTTTTGAGTGAAGAGCAAACGGTGGATTTCATCTGAAATTTGTTTTGCATTTATAAACATGCATTAAAATTGACAGCTATGGGAACATGCCAAATTAAAGATGTATTTGGTGGTTGAATAGCTCTTGCTAGGGATATGAATTTGCATGCACTTCCAAAAAACTCGAATTGAAACAGACAAATAAATTTGGAGTTGCTGTGATTATTTCGTGTTCTGCTAGGAATAATGAATACATACTCACCCCCTAGTGCGACGTGTGTCAAAGATTTGCAAACAAATTCGAACTAAATATTCCATTTAATTTGTAGCAACATTTGTAGCAAGACTAGCACACCCAAAATTTTTAAAAATCATACTGGTATAGACCTAGCTAATTTAAAATTCAAACCATTTGGTGCAGTGTAGAAAAATAAACTTAAGTTCACGTTCATTTGGTACTCGAGAAAAATACTCTTCTCAATCTAAGCTAGAAGTATATTAGAAGACCTTGAGCTGAAGAAATGCTGTAAAAGCCTTCAGCCATTGGCCACTTCCCTAATTCCAACACAAGAATGCCTCGCTTTAGAAGGAGAAATGGTCTCTTTTATGTAAAATTGTTGTGAAAAGAGAGGTCATTTGCTATGTGAAGTTTATCAGAATAATCTTTTATGATAAAAAAGACAAGAAAACATGAAACAAGAGAGAAAATTGCCGGATAGCGTGTCTTATTATAAAAACCAAAGTCTTGTATTTATGGGTATAAACTAAGTTTGCAAGAGTGTAAGAACTAATTATAATTATTATTTGTAATAGGAAAATTCCCATTGAATGACTAATCTATACAAAAGTGGCCTTATCAAACCTTCTTATGAAAAACTTTCGACTGTCTAAGTCCTACGTTGTTAGAGAATCAATACGAAGAAGCCTGAGTGAAAGAAAAAGAGTAGAACCACTCCCTTTAATTGGCTTCAATCAATGTAGTCGTCCTCAAATTTAGGCGCCATCCATATCTAGCTGATGTTCAATACTTTGAAATATGTTTTTCTTCAGGTTGTGACATCCCATTGTAGTAACTAGTAAGTGTCAATGTCTCGTATATACTGAATATCGCTGCACAAAAAATATGACTCGCTAGACCTTACTAGGAAAAAGAAATACCTTTTGCAAGTGAAGGGAAAAAATTGTACATTATACTATTAATACAATTTTCAAGCTTTACCCAAGGAAAAAAGAGTAGAAGACCACATATCCTTTGTACTAATTGACAATGTATGTAAAAACCTTTTGTTCTTTGATCTTCTTGAGACTTATAAAATCAATTAGGGGATTTCATCATGTTTATGATATTTTTATGTGTTACCAGACGAATGAAATATAAGATTTCAATTACATTCACCACATGTTAGATTTTAGCTTTGCGTATATACCTTTTGGTATTTATTGTCTTTATTGACCCATTGTTGAAATTGAAATAAATTCCCATAGCCAAGTAATGCATATCGTCGTCCTCGTCTTGTAGCATGTTTCTGTGAGAAAATTTTGAATGTATAGGAACCAAGTGACTGATGAACGAGCATCTCCATTATTTTTGTGACTATCTCCCCCGAATATTATTTATTTATTAATCGGAAGTAACAAAACAATATGAGTTATTATTTTATTAACGTAATCATGCCTTATCTTCTCAAAATGAAATTTTAAATGGTAATGACTTAAAGTTGTTAATTTTTCTCTATACTAGTTGTTTTACCTGTGTTTTGCACGAAAAGATAATACCAGATAATATAAACCATTTAATAAGAGAAGTAAACTTTATTATTCAAAAAAAATAAAGTTATAATCTTACATTGTTTATGTGTGCGAATACGAAAACAATATAGGTGCCGTCATACAATGAAATCTTAAATTAATGCAGGTCAAAATGGAGTAAATAGAAGTAAAAATCCTTAACACAAAACCATAATAAGTACAATTTAACTGAATATGATAACTTACTAAATAAATAATAAAAAATAACAGTATGGAAATAAACATATTAACTTAACAAAGCAAATAATATACGTTACACACGATAAATATAACTTGAATTAATAATGAAAGATAATACATACATATTCTTCAGATCGATTAAATTAAAAACAAATTGATATATAACTACATAAAAATAAGTTAAAAAACTTGAATTGCTACTCATTGAACGATTTATCTTTTAAATTCTAATACATTGAAACATAAAGATAATAATAAAACTGCTTAAATAGAAGTCTTAATAGGCTTATAAACTCCATAAAAGACTAGACTAAATAACAGGTGCAAAACACAAATGTTGGCCCAAAATAAAATAGGAAAAACAAAAATAAACACAACAGATGGATTCAAATGCACAAAATTCGTTGTTAGCAACAGCAAAGCTGCTAGTTTAATTCATCTCGACACGCTAACCCAAAAGCATATATTACGGGTCTAAAATGGACATCGTATGCGAACGTTATGCCCATTTCTTCAAACACAAACTATTGGACTTGCCAAAAAAGGAAGAGTTGATGGCAAATGTATTCAAAGTAATCGGCTCAATTACATAGCTGAGATTTATGGTAGAAATGGACAGGTAATTTAATTTTAGAATAAGAAGGTAATTATGAAAATATTAATGTTGTTAATTATATCTAATTAATAAAATAAAACAAAGTCTATTAACTATGAAAAAAATCAGACAGCAAAGATCTTTAACAGAAATATTAAATGGTCTGAATAAGATGTTAGTTTTAGCAAGTGAAAAAGAGCAGGAAAAGTAAAAATGGCAATTACTCTACTTTTATGTGTGTGTGTGTGTGTGCATATATATATATATATATATATATATATATATAAATAGATATCTATATATTGCGGTATCTTTGTACTTTTAGCAAGGAATTAAGTTGCGGTATCTTTGTACCACAATTTTCCCGCCAAAAAGTTTGTTAGTAGGGTCTTTTTTGACATTTTATTCCTATTTCGGTAACAAATGTGGTATTCTAAATTTTTCAATTTTTTTTAATTTTTTTATCCTCTTCTACATTATATATATATATATATCCTAACACTGAAATTAACTTTGAAAATAATACAAAGTACACAATAAAATTATAAGATTACCACAAATTATATATTATATTAGACCTATTTTTTTCCAATGCCTACTATTGTATTCTTTTATACTTTAACAATAATTTCTTTTATATACTTAAAGATTTGAATTTAAATTAATTTCACTTACATATATATATATATTTTTTTAAGTATATGAAATAGGAGAACACAAATCTAAACATCTAAGTTTCAATTAACTCTCGAATTTTGATCTGACATCAAAATATGTTTTAATTCTATGTCTTTTACATCTATGGATAATTAA